>WBMZ01002791.1:0-126922 GCA_013400975.1 Atrichornis clamosus
GCAGGTGTCCAGCAGAAAAATAGCAGAGAGCGAAACTCCCGGGAAACTGGGCAGCCAAAAACTCGCAGACCCAGAGCCCCACACCACGTCTCCCCGAGCCGGGCGAAGAGGCAGTGAGTAAAAAAAACCCTTCTTTTCCGGCTGCCGGGGACTGCTCCCCCCACCCCCCACACCCAAACACCTTCCCCCCCCCCCTTTGTGTTTTTCAAAACCATATCAAAGACTGGCCAGGGTGATCAACCATTCTTTTGTGTTCTGATTGTCTGGCATTTGCATATGACTACACTCGCCCCTGCCAGTTGTCTCCCCGGTAACCAACAAGAAAAAATTCACTAAGAAACACAAACCCACCACAACACTCAACAGATGTCTGGGTCATATGACTTTAGGTGACAAGAGGTTCTGGGTTCTGGATCTTATTTTTTCTTTGGCTTTGTGTCTTAGGTATATCTCCCATCATTATCTTCCACATCTTACTTTTTCTTCTGGAGAATACCTGGTCTGCAAATTGTGAAAAACATTTTCTAAATAAAAATTTGTAAGGCTCTACAGTCATTTCTCCATTGCAGTATGACCTTTTCTGACAATAAATATTGGAATTTCAGCTTTTTCTTCTTTTGGAGGTTGCAGGAGCCAAAGTCAAGGCTGGAAATAAACAATAAAAAGACATCCAAGTACTAGATTTTCATTTACTTCTATGTAGAAACTGATCTTTGTGTTCACACAGTGATTGAAGTATTGCCAAATTCTCATAAGAAAGTGTTTATTTTTCAAACCTCCTTTGCACTATTTTGAAAAAGATTGAATTTTTTTTTGAACATCCAACACTCACAGAATGGTACAAGATTCCTTGCTGAAATCGAAAAGTTATCTAGAGCCACAACGAGATGATGGTTAAACTGATAAAAAAAAAAAACAAACCTCTGATTTTTTGAAAACAGAGACACTAGAAGTGTAGTATTTATTCTGATACAACCAAGAACAGAATTATACACCTCTCCACTAAGCTGGTAAATGATAAAAAGCTTCATATTTCCAATAAACTCAGTGAAGGAACTTATAAGAAGAAATACTAAAAAATATGGCCCTCAAACAGGCATGAAACTTAATCTTACCTTTGAATTCTATTTCTTCGTTCAACATCTACCTTTCATCCTAACCTGTGCAAGGAAATACAAGAAAATCTCTCTACTGAAAACCAAAAGATTTACCTTTGAACAAATTTCAGTAGTAGAAAGCCCTTTAACTTGTTCAGAAGAAGCACTTAGCATATCCCAAATCAGTGGGTTTTTGTTCTAGAAGGCCGATGGCTTTGGAATAAAATACCTTTTACATTTGGATATATACAGACACACTTTTATCAACATGCACGATGAACAACACAAACACTGGCACAACTGAAAACAGTGGTTTTGTGGAAATACTGCAATTATCCCACCAGCAAAACTCACAGCTGTCCCCCACTGAAAACACTGAAACAGGATCACAGCAGAAGTTGGCTGCAAGAGCACCAGGCAACTACTACAAACTGTCTCTGGCATCTCCTTGCCCTGAAAAGCTACTTTGACACAATAGTCCTCAAATCAAGGCCATTTCCAGAGTTTCCCTGCAGTGGGCACACCAACACACCTCCAGCAATTTCAGACTTAAACAGATTATTTTCAGTCACAAAGTACATTTATTTCTCCTTGGGATTTTAATCAAGGAAGAAAGCCTAATACTGTGGAAGACAAAGATTATATTTCAAAATATGAAAAGGTCATTTAACTTAGAAACCTGGAAAAAAGCTACATGCAATATTTTTAAACGCTCATTTCAGGAACATGTGGTTAAAATCCAATGAAGCCAAGTATAATAAAACATCCTATCATACACTTTTCCCTATAAAAATGATAAATTTGTTCATTAATCTCTTGTATATCCAAAGTAGTTTTTTCTTCAACCCATAGGTCAATGTTCCACCAAAACAAAGATGTTACTCTAAAATATCTTACTGATGTAAATATTTACATCCTGCTAATATTACGTCCTGGATCATATGTATGTATCATTTTCAGTGAAATAGAACTCCCTCTGACCCCCACAGAGAATAATATCTTCATTAGCTTTTTTCTTTCTTAGCTCCTTTCCCTTCTTGACTACATTTATACTTTCAGTATACACAATTTCCGAGGTCTTGCAATGCATATTTACTTGCTTTTATTTTCCAAATATGAACATCAACACCCAAAAGTCCCTTCATTCCCTATGGAACACATTTTGAAAGTGATGAACAAAAAATAAAAATGTTCAGGCAACAAACTTCAACAGATAGTAATACAGATGGGATCAAAAATTCTAGTGCATTCTGCCCTGTAGATTTAGAATTAGGAAAGGATACTCCAGTGAACTCCTCATTTCCAATCTGCTTACTCCTTCTCATCAGATCACACCCAAGTTAAGATTCAAATGCAGGTGAGTGGAACAGAATAGTCAGTTCTGCTTACTTATAAGCTCAAGAACCTACAAAGCTAGAAAACAGGAGCAAAACCCAGGAAAAATGTGCTTCTATCAAATAGCAGAAAGGGCAGAGAAACAGCTTGTTTCCCCTTTCCTCAGGTGTAATATGATATCATGAGGTCTTGCAAGATACCAGAAGTGTTCTTGTCATGAACTCAAAATCCCACAGAAGACTTGTGCATTAGAAGAACATGAAAATGTTTTTGACATCAGTAATTCTGCTTTCCGCTTCAATCCAGCCCTCCAAAGGAGGATGATTTTCTGCTGCCCCTGTTCCTCTTGGGATACACTTTAAATGCACACAAGTTTCCCTCAGACAGAAGCATTTCCGATATCGCGTCTAATTGTCACCTCTTAGAAACGCAGACTGTTCCTGACAGTACCACTGTTTGATCTACTAAACTATTCTACACAACTGTGAGACACTGGGGAAACTCAAAGAAAGATCATTTTTAGCAAATCTATAAACACCTGTAATAAAATTACAAATAGCTGCCTAACCAGTTCTCTCTCAGTCTAGTTGGATGGACAGTCTTCTAAATTACCATGAACAGACACATTCCAGCACATTTTTCTTCAAATCTTCTGTATTTCAGCAGTTCTTTTCCTACCATTTCATTATCTCCAGCTTTGCAGGCAATTTGGCTTACTTGTCATTGTTCAAATTTTTTTCTAACTTTCTCTGTGTTTCAATACCTTTACTGTTTCAGAATCTCCTTCTCCTTTTCTACATTACAAAGGCATTGTTTTTAATCTCCAAGAAGTCTTATTTTTTTCCCCACCAGGCCCAAATAATTTTTCATTTTACACTCCTTCCAACAATTTTCATTTCATATCATAGTAGCACTTCCAAGCATTGATCTGAAAACATTTTACAGTTTCTTGCTATCAAGTGCTTAAATAAAATCTGTTATGTCACATCTCACTTCTTTCTCCAACAGATTCTGGATGCCAATAGAGAAGAGATGTCTTCCCTTCTGTTTCCCTCCTTTACATGTCACTGAGAGGTGGATTTCATGGCTCCCATGCTAAAGATTAACTCTGGAAATGTTCATCAATGAAAACTAAGTTATTTCATATTAGCATAGGAACAGCAATGTTACATAGAAATTATTCAGAAAATGCAGAACATATATGTACATACATTTAGTAATTACTCCTATAAGGTAGTTAAAACCAAATTGCTATTTTAATTACAGCTATTTTGCACCATTATTGATGGAAAGCAAGACCTTCAAGCAGGACTAAGCATATAATAGCTAAAATTTGAAGTTAAGCCTTAAAACTGCCATAACGTCCATTTTATAATGCCAGATTGCCTGGAAGAAATCTTACTATTAACAAATGCACTCACTAAACTTTTCACATCTCAAAACATAAAGTCCTTAAAGATTCACTGGAGCCTCCATCCTGTTCTCAAAGGTCTTTGTAGGGTTCTCCTGTGCTTCCATTAACCTGTTCGTATGAAACTCCTGCAGACACCCCCAGACCCAGCTGAGCCACTGCGGGCATGGTGCCTGCAGCAAAGCCCAGGGCTGCCCAGAAGGCACCTGACAGAGCAGAGGCCGTGGCCCTGCACACCTGGCAGGGCACCACCACCCAGCAGCAGGGACCAAATGAGCTACTGGGCTAATTAGCAATCCCGGCACAATGCGTGCAGTGGAGACACAAGCTGCTTCCAAGGCCTCTGCCAGGTGTGCCACTGTAACAAGCACGGGAATACCAGGGCTGAGGTGTGTGCCGGTATTTGTTCATCTCCTGCTTGCTCCCTCCCGCGCTTCACTGGTGTCAGTGCCCCTGCAGAAGCAGGACAAGGTGCCCAACACATTTCATGCTCAATATTCTGAATTTAAGTCACCGACATGGTGAAACTGGTCAAGATGCTGTGACTACTGATCTGAGAAAGCCTCTGCAGGACTGGAGCCTTCCCAGTCCAAAGTAAACAGCCAAGGGAAGACAACAATCAGTTCCACATAATCTAATACTTACTCTCTGTACTGTGGTGACATCCGATGGCTAAAAGCAAAATAGATGTTTCTACAGTTTCAAAGAACAGTTACCCAAGTTTGCCTTTTCCCTTCTTTTTAGTGGAGAAGCAAAAAAAAAAGTCAAAAGAAATTACTCTTTTTCTTTGAAAATTCTTTTTCTTGAAAATTACGATTTTTCAGCAAGCAAAATCTAGATACTCTTCAAAGTTTTAAAATTTGCCTATTTCCAGCAAAAGGTCTTTTTAAAGAAATTGGCTCAATTCCAAAATTGCAGAACCCCATGTCATCACTAGCCTCAGAACAATTTTTCCTGCTGAAGACCAGGAAGGCATCTAACCCCAGGAGTAATCCTGAAAATTTCCATAGCCTTAACTGACGTGCTTGAAGACATGCGCATACTTAGGCATGCTGTAAATGGCAACCCTCTCTCACAAACAGGTTCTGTAATTAGTATTGCTACATTTCAAACTATAGTCAATACTTTCATAAAAGATACCCATTCAAACTGAGAAAGTGTCAAAATAATTTAGTGTCTCCCAGAAACTATTTTACAAAGGAAGCACAGATAATATTTGCAAAAAAATTTTAATGAAGTCTGGTGGAACTGTAAAAATTAAGATACAACTTGAACTACTTTTTTTCCATCTTAAATTTTTAATAAAAATTCCCCTGTATTTTCAAGTGAAAGCATCTCCATTTCTAGTTCAGTTCATCAGGCAATATAATAATGATACTGCATTAACATGAGAAACAACCAAGAGCTTTTTAAAAATCTGAAGCTATAATTTTAATTAAGAAATTGATTTCTTAATTAAGTCATGGGAATTTCAACATACAGCACGTTTCCCTACACTTAGCTACTGGTTTCTTTTACAACATTCCATAGCAAATGCTATAAGAAAAGCAGATGCCAAGCTATAATATCTGTCATAAGATAAGAGATTGCAATTTACCTTCCTGCTGATTTGTCCCAATGACAATATATCAGTGCATGCATTTCCATTTCAAAAATTGCCGCTGGTATTGAAGAAGGTTCAAATAGGCATAGACATTGCAAGGGGGTTTAAACTAATAAGGAAAATCACAAATTGATATGGATTGGCCAAGGATTTTGCACAATTATCTAGGGAAAATTGTTTTTTATGTTCCAATAGGTACTACTTTTACATCATTATAAGTCTTTGGTTAAATTTCATTTTCTCCATGGCCAATACACATGAGATTTTAATCATCATACCACAGCTTTAGCAATGGGTCATGAGCAAAATCAGATTATTTGTTTCAGTTCAACAACCATGGAATGAGACTTTGCAGAGCACAGTACAAGAAAATGAGAAATATGTTATTCCTTATTTGTGAAGGAAGAAGTGAAGCTTTATTGTGATAGGCAATTGCTGGAAAAGATTTTTTGTTAATGTATGTCAGTGCTGATACGGCTTACAGGTTTCAGTAAAAGTTAAATAATCAACAGCAATGCTCTGCTTTGCAGAATAAAAGAAATGCCTGCAGTGCATGTTTGAGAAACATGAGCCTCTGGTAATTTCTAAAGTCAACCATGCCTCAAATCAATGAGCTGAAAAAGCTAGTGGGAAGAAATGATCCATCGCAACCACACTTTTATAAAAATTTCACTTTCATCAAGATTGCTAAATAAGAAGATTTTTTCAAGTGTGTGCATATATATGTATATATTCTTATCCATATATATATATATACAACCTCTACTGGCATTTTATTACTATTCTGACTTTTTCATCTCATATTTGTTATTTCCTCCGATATCTCCTGAAAATGTTACACTCCAATTCATCACCTTTTCTGAACGTCCACCACCACTCCTGCAGAAACACAGTGAAACAGAAGAGGTTCTTCACTGCCTTGGGCACCTGCCCCCTTCAACAGCTCTGTTGCTACACACAAGTGGCTCATGAACATTAGAAAGGCTGGTACAGTATCAGAAGGATCTACACAAACCCCACATTTAGCTTATTTTACTGCTTGGATTCTGGTCTCCGGTCAAACTTTACATCCAAATTGGTTATTTTGCCATTATAAATGGAGGGAGAGCCAAGTGTTCTTCTCCAAAAACACTGCAGCATGCCAACAACTTTAAGTAGCTTATGTTCAGTCCCCACTGTTGTTACATGACTGCAATAGTACTTAAAACTGATTTGAGTATTTCTTGTGAAAGCATGGAAGAGCGTTAGCTGTACATGAGAGGTGCAGATGCAGTATTCCCTCACAGGACAGATGCAAGACCAAGCAACTTGCAAGGCAAACACCCAACCTTAGCCACTGTGGTTCCTTAGGTGGTGCAGGAAATACTCGCTCAAGAAGGTAATTTTTTAACATCTGACCAAAAAGAGCAGGTGCAGTTTTGGGTTTTGGGGTTTTTGTTTTGTTTCATTTTAATCAAGAAACTGGCTGTTAATAACTGGGGTTATTTCTCAGCTAGTAATTGCATCGAAGCCTCTGATTAATTTCACATAGATTATTAAAACAGCTAAAAGAACCCAAATTACATCCACAATTTTAGTTAAATATAAGAATTCCACATGAAATGACTCAACTTGTCCTTTTGGTGGACTTCTCAAAACCTGAATACACTATCTCAAAAAGAGATCAGCTGGGTTCACTAAGAAGTAGCACAGGTTACAAAGCCTTGCCAAACACAAAAACAAGTCCCACTACTAAAATACTTATCTGAAGAGTATGAGCACTTTTGCATTTGTAAGTGCTGCTTTTATATGCAGCGTGCTGCTAATACAAAACAAAAATGACAAAAATGTTCCAATACAGGGAGGATAAAACTAACAACAAAAAGGTGAAGAATACCTTTAACCCACCACAATGCAGCTCCTACTACCATGGCAAAACTGAACTTCCAAGACAGTGAGATTTCTTCCCAGCTCCAAACCATGAAACAACATTCCATTCAGTCAAGGAATTACTCAGATTTCAAGTCCAAAATCTAACCCCTAGATGATCCACACTGATTGGGGCTATTTAACTTAAAAGTAAACTACATTTTGAAAATGGCATGTAGTGCATATTCTACTGGTATGATGGCTTTCACAGCAAACAGGTTATGTTTAAAGAATGTATATTTGTTCAGGGCTGTCAATTAGAGAAATTACATATTTTAATTAAGCTGTGTTCTTACTTCAAAATAATTCTTGTTTTCTTCCTAAAAGCAGATTGAATTTACAGTCTGCTGTTATATAGTATTTCTGCTGTTCTGAAACAACCTCACTCAGCAGGGTTGAGTTGTAGCATCCCCTCTGTTGTGCATCAGTGTTACTGAAGTCAGGCTAAGTTCAGGTTGGTTGTATGACAATTAATAATATACAGTTATCTTCACATCAGTAATCCCCAGATTTTGTATAATTTCTTCACAACAGAAACTTTCACAAAACTGAAAAGCTTTCCTTTATGCTATATAAATATAAAGATATAAATATAGGTGTGCCAGGTGTTTCCCAACTAAGCCACTTTAAATTGGGAGCATGTATGGAAGACACTGAAGCAGAATAATTTTCTTGAATCAGGACTATATGTTTGCACTTCATATAATGCTACTTTTTCACCTAATTTGATAAAAGGTTCCAAGCATGATACTAGGCCTTTGCACTGTTGAAGATGAGCCCTTCTGCAAGAGATAAAGAAACACCCCTAAGGCTCTGACTACTGCCTTCAAACAAAACAAAAATTCCACAAGTTCAGTCTTTTGGTCAAAAAAATCCCAAAAACAAAAATCAAAAAACAAACATTATAAGGCAAGGACTGATGGGAACTTGACACACAATCTTCTTATATTATTTTCTGGATTCTTCATCCTAAACTATGGGTTAGGTAAGCAGCAGCAGTGCCTGAACCAACAAGAGACAGCAGAAATTCCTTAACCTACCTGACTGGAAAGGGGAACTTCATGGTTCATATTTGTAAAGACTTAAGAACCTTGGGTGTAAATCTGGATTAGAGCATATTTGGTATTAATTGTTCTTGTAAAACTCATGAACCTTGAAAATGTCTGTGAACATTTTAAGCTAAAATATGAAGTGAGCTTCCAAGACTAATTTGTGCTGGCAATGTTCAACACAATTACAAACAGATGTTCTAGGTCTGTCTGCAAAACTAAGGGATTTGGGGATAAAAGTCTTCTGAACAATTAATAATATTGCCAAAATAAATAAATATGCAGTCATCTGCTAAAACTAAATATATATAAACACATAACCCCAAACCAAAGTATATATTCTATGAAAATATCAAGCAGATTAACATAAACTAGGCAGTGCCAAAACAGTTGTTTTAGGACACTAAAAGAACATGTTACAACCCTCTTTTAGAGTGAAATTATTATATTCTTAATAGTACCACATCATAAAAAAATATATTTGGGGGGGAAAAAAAGAACCACTGAAACCTGGTGGACTCTGTTAGTGAAGGATAAAAACAGACTAACAATTTATTAACACTTTTACATGGCCTTAGAAGATGCTTTTATTTTCAGAGACATTGACTTTTAAAAGAAAATTAGATTTTAAAAAAATTGCAAATATTTTAGAATGCTAGCAAGAAAAAAGAAAACCTAAATGAAGTACATCATTATATTTAATTTGTGTAGTATTAAAGAACATATTCAGTGTACTCTAAATTAATTGGAAAAAGACAAACTGGCAGAATAAAGCATTCTACCATCCTGTAACCCTTATAATGTTTAACTGGAATTCTTATAAAAACATAAACCAAAAATCAGATTACAAGCAGTTTTGTACTGAATTTGTGTGGTTTGAAAAAGGGGCTGCTCGATCTTGGATCTCTCCTAGTCTTAAAATTTTCTCATTCTGTGTAATTACCAAAAATACAACAACTCTTGTAGCTTTGACTTGAAGAAACCAATTAAGTTCCCAAATACTTACTGGATTTAAACTGTTCAAGCACATTTTCTAAGATAAGAAAAATTTTGTTTATGAAAGCATATTTAGGACATATACAATGAAAACATTTACACATTACCATTTTCTGGTGGAAAGCGTTTGTTGGGTGGGTGGACAGCTGCAGATTGAAATACTGGATAAAGCAACTATGTAAATGAAAGGAGGAAAACTACCTATTCTGGGAATGAGAACTGGTGTTTTCTCCAGTGCTGATTTCTGAGTCCAAAAGTCCAAACCTACATAGTAGAATGCCATCACCTTGCTCAGCAATGGACTTCTCTCTGTACCACTGAGGTCTTTGACAAAGTTTTCACCAACTACATTTACTGCAGGATGTATGCAGTAGTAGAAAAACAAGTTACACAACTGGGTCAGTGTCTTCCAGCAAGGGTTGCTCTCCTCTGACTAGTGAAAAAAAAAATTAGCATTGACACCAAAACCATAATGTCTAGGTTTCAGGTCAGACCAGAGTAGATAGACTGTGCACTAATATAATGGGGAAAAAAACAAAAACAAAAACCCAACACTTTCTGATGCTGTTAGTTGGATCAAATGGGACAATTATGAGCTGCAACCCCTTGTGCTATGACTCAGCTGAAACCAGCAGTCAATCCAGCACTTCTAAGGCTTCAGGCACCTGCAGTACAGACACATTCAGCTGTACATTTTGTAATAAAAACACCCCAAAACCTTACCTTGGGAAAGAAAAGACTTTCACAAAAACTTCGGCACTAATGGAAAGCTGTTTTAGTGGTCACTATTCATGAACACACCACCTGCATAATGATAGCCAGGAACTAGTCCATCCTGCAAATGTAAGACTCACTGACATGTTTGTCAATAACCACTAAAGCTACAAAGCTACAAAGTCTGGTTTGGGGACTAGGAAAACAAAGGAAAGAGGAAAAAGCAGGTATAGATTAGACAGACCTAAGGGGAGATTTCTGAAGATTTTCAATTCAAATCAAGTTTTGTGGGGACCATTTTTGGGACCCCTCATAACTCCAAGGAGAAAGCAGCATGCAGCTGTGGAGAGATGTTTACACCACAACTAGGCAGAGAAGATCACAGAACCATAAAACCAGTTAGGTTTTGTGTAACCTCTAGAAGTCACCACGTCTCACCTCCTGCCAGGAGCAGGGCTGACTTCAGAGGCTGATCAGGTGTAGCACAATCTATTCTGCTTAAATCTAAGTGCCAATGAGAATCCCGCAATCATCAACTCCACTGGTCTTGCTATACATCTGTATATTCCTCCCTCTGTTATGTGTCCTAACCATTTATTTGTACTGGTCAGCAGCCACCAACATAAGTTGGATCACCATTTCCTTTTGGTGACATCCAGCAGACATTGACACTCAAATTGCCACCCTGGGATCCAGGAGCAAGTATGGAGAATCAAGAGTGAGTACAGAGGAACAGAGCAGATCCCTCTTTCTGAGAGCTGCTGGAAGATGTCATTATTTAGCATCAATAAGCATAAGTCATATTTATATCCCCTGAAAATACAGTTCTTTCAAGCTGTCTGAAGACTCTAAAGGAACACTATCTAGTATACATGATATTTTCACAGTCTCTTTCCATACAACAAAAGGAAATAAAACCCAAACACAAACAAAAAAATAAACCACATTTAAAAAAAGTCAACAAATAAAACAAAAAAACCCACACAAACCACCACCAAAAAAAATCAAAAGAAGAAGCAGAAGAAAAAGATTCCTTTATATATCCACACATTCAAGGAATGTATTTCTGGGGACAAATGGATAGAAAAAGTAGTAACTAAAAGTGAAACTAATCCTTGCTATTAAAAAAAAATCAATATACATATTTAATCAAATTAATTCAGCATCTATAAATGGCACAAATTATGCAATTTTTTTGTACATAGCCAGGAAGCTTACTGCATTTAGGATGCAAATTCAAAATGGTTGCAATTACCTATTCATTCAATAATGACAAATGTGCTTAAAAAATAAAGTCGTTCTTTATCTGGTGAAACAATCTAGCAAATCCAACTGAAAGAGGATGAGACATTCATATACAATAACTTTGTGAGTCTGTGGCTGAGATTCCTCTATTCATCATACAGAAAAAGGAAATGAAAGGTTATACAGGTTAATAGATACAGAATATCCACATTGACTTTGATAATTCCACTACACACACAATAATCATTGACCTGTTGGAAAATTTACATGAATCAATGCTTTTTTCATGTTCAAGATACAAAACTATGAAGATAAATTATAATTATAAAATCTTTACTACAATACATAATTTTAAGACAGTATCTCTAGAGGAACAAGAAGAGGGCAAACATATCCTTAACTATAGACGCACAAATGTCAGTGATAGCTTAGATACAAGATGCAACCTCAAACACTACATTCTCACATTAAAGGTTATCTTTTCTGATACAGTGTTTGCAATTACGAATGGCAGCTTTCTGCCCAAATCCTCCTCCATCCCTCAGTTTGTGAGGCTGAGGGGGAATTCTTTATTTTCTCTGCTGCTGCTGATCGTTTGGAAGTTCAATTGAACCTCTATACAAACAGGTAGCAATTAATTTCACTCACTTCATTCTTTTGACTTCTGTGCAACTGGTTATTTTCCACAAAGCAGGAAGAGGCATTGGATCAGTGTCATAAATTCTTGATTTTTTTAAAATATTGTGCATCAGTATCAGCTCAGAATTCACATTAACAGTATAATTTTAGCTTTCATTTTTTTGCTGAGCAGTAAGACAGAGAATTAAACAGGAAGCAAGGTAAAAGCATCAAGTAGAATGCAAGGAATAATGAGGTAGACATTTCTAGCAGACAAAGTTGCAAGAAAGCCAAGCAACTTTAAAAAACCCAAGTACAAAAGAGCCCAGGGCAGTGATTTGGGGAAGAGTCGCAGCAGCTGGTTGCCCAGACCAGCATTTGCAGAGAAAGGCAACCTGACCAGACTCAGAGACCTTCAGCCTCTGCCTTTCCACCACTGTTTAGTGTGCAAATACCAGAAGAAATGCACACAACAGCACAGGTGGACACATACCCTGCTTGCCAAGGACATGCTGCCTCTCCCATTTCCACAGGCGTGATTTGAAACATCCCAAATTTTTCTTGTAACCACTCCCTGCTGCCACAAAATCCTTTTCTGTGCTGGAGGTATCAATGAGTTCAAACACCACGGGTATCACCAAGCCCTGTCAGTGGCACTGGCATTAAACAGCTTGACTAAATTTAGTGCTACATAGGGAAGAACAGCTTTAAAGGAAGAGAAGTGTAACCAAGGTGTGAAGGTTTGATACTTAATGGAAGATGAACTCTAGAATAAACACAAGTCAGAATAGTAAAGCAGACTCACAGATAGGCTTTTTAGGCATTTCATCTCATCTCCATTTGTATGTTACCCCATGATGTACTTTGATAAAATTTGGCAAGAAAATCTTGCAGCAAAATAACAGTTGAGCTGTGTTTGCATGCCCCACAGGAGTAACACAAAGACTGATGCTCTCAGTAATGTATATAAATGACTGCCTGAAGGTTGCACAGATGCTCCACTGTGCATCTGCACAGATGATGTGGTCATTTTGAAAAGCCTTTTCCCAATCTGTTACAGAATACCTGTTTCTAGTTTCCTGATTTGGGGAATAAGCTTCACCATCAAATGGCTTACTGATAATTGCCTCATGTTCAGTCTGTTACGAATAAAATGCGTGATACTCCTGCCTCACTTTGAGGAACAGTTGCACATAAAGCAGTTGGAAAACTCAGAGTAGCGTTTAGGTAGATGATAAACATGGTAATTTAATACACTTTAGAGTCTGCACTTTGGTTCCTGTATGCAAGTCATGTGGCTTTTAACAACTGATAAATCTTCCCCTCCAACATGGCTCCAACCATACCTCCTGTGAGCACTAACTATAGACTAATCAATGTTAGCCCATACTCCTTACTAAATGGTTTACAAAGCATGAATAATAAAAGCCTACTGCAAATGGAAACAGATTATCTAATTATCATAGATTCTGGGTCTGCATTCAACCATTTGCTATCAATGATAGCAAGAATTAATCCACAGTAACATTTCTTTGCTCTCTCTAGTCAAAAGATGAGAAAAATGGGTATTTAGTGCTTATGGGTTGAATGCAAGAATTCTCAAAGATAACCTTAATCTAGCAGCATGATGACTAATAATCATAAACAATATAAAGACAATTTTAAATTTAAGATCACAGGGACAGAGAACTGTTGCACATATCACTGCTATATCCATATTATTTCATTTGTGTCCAATGATTTACAATGGCCCAGAAGCCAAAAATGTCCCCTATAATAGACAAAGGTGCAATAACACAGAAGAACTGATTTCACACGCTGTTACACTACACCTGCTCATTTAATTTTTCAGATGCTCTGCCACTCATCTTAAAATTGAGGGAAAAAAATAGAGTTTTGTTCTGGTATATATATAAATGTAACTTTTACTGCTTCCTACACAAGGTGTGTTTGGTACTTTGTCTGGAAATACCATCTAAGTAGTACTGGGTATCTAAAAGCTCTCCAAAAGGTGCCATGAAAGGAGATGTTTCACAGCGCATGGCAAGTCAGCACAAAGGAGACTGATGTGAAGGGGCACCAGCTTGCACAGAGAGAGACCTAGCTCTCACAGATGAGACCTACGGGCACCTCCATAAAAAGGGGACGGGCACACAGAAAGGAAAGAGAAAGGGAGGGGAGCAGCACCGTCCTGCTGCGGCAAAATCCTGCCAGCCCTTCTGTGGCCACTCAATAAACAAACAGAAACTGGCCTCGGGCAGAAGCACCGACCTTCACCCCTGTGGCTTTGAAAGGGTGTTTGGCTTTTTATTGTGCCCACAATACCAACATCTTTCCCATCTGTTCATCTATGTGCTCACACATCTCAGTGTTTGCATGCGAGGTCCTCCTCAGGGGCAGGATTCAGAAGTGCTGCTCCCAGGTGGGAGAATTATGGTTCAGGTGCCTCAACTATGAAACAGGTTGTCCTGACATTCTATTTTTATTCTGCAGAGGTTTGGTTTCACTTTGATTGGTTTTGGGTTTTTTTTAATGTACAATTCTCTTCAAATGTATGTGTAGATTTAGATTTCACAAAAGCTGATGATGAGTCAACAACTGCAGGGGATAAAGCCCAAACTTTGAAAAAATGTTAATAACTTGATAACTATTTTGTAGAGGGTAGGAATGATTTGCAACTAAACTGAGTTTTTAATGCAACTAGATTAAGTACTCAGCTTCTCTGTAAGAACTGTATCAGAATAATTACATTCCTACTCCAAAAAGAAGAGAAAATGATTATTTGAACACATATCCAGATGTGGATCTGACTAAAGTTACTTTATATCACTGAATATTTTTAAATATTCAATATTTTAACATATGCACATACTAGAATCTCTCAAATATTTACTGCCTAACCATGCTCGGTCAGGAATACTTTATATATGTAAAAGCTACAAAAACAATTTAATAGGCCATTTGTTAAGTTTTCCATTGAAAATGGTGCACAATTTCAAGTTTTTCTGCCTATTTCCCTATCTAAACATGAGACAGACAATGTAATATTGGTTCAAAACACAAACACTGAATTAGGTAAGACACATTATTATCACACTTGTAAATTCAGAGTGAATGAGTTCAACAGGATTTATACTGTACGGAATAAAAGCGATATGTTATATACTACTTTTGCCATAGGGATTATTACTACAGTAATGTCAGCATGAAAGTGTTATAATTCGTAAATATTAATTGCAGGCATAAATAGCTAAGGCAAATACCTCCAAAATAAATTCCCAACTATTTTTAACCATTTAAAAATAATGCAAGAGGTGTTACTTTAAGGGATATGCCTGTTAATTATAATCGGATCTTTTTCTTTGCTTACCAAAAATGAGTCAGTCACAGAGTAATTTTTGTTCAACAATAAACACAAACCCAGACACCAATATGCATACTAAGTTTCTTTTTTTTTTCCTTCTTCTTCTTCTAAGGGCCATGTGGCAACCAACTAACCAATTATAACAAAGATTTAAAATGGCATTTGGCAAAACCATAATTTTGGGGTTTTATAGAGCAGTGATAGTTTCAAGAACAAACACATTGAGTATGAATTAACTCTGAGAAAGCAAAAAGTAAAATCTCTGATAATTGATACCTAACCACTGCTTTGGAAGAATTACCTGTGAACTTAAAATCACCTTGAAGCTTATAAATGTCTTGTAAGATTGTTTGTACTATCAAACCTATTTAATAAGGGCAAAGTGCATGGTGACCACTGTCAAACTAATTGTTCAATCAAGGATCAGTAAGTAAAAGGCATTAGCTCTGTTATGCTCCATTGCATACAGTTACATCTTTGATAACTGCCTCGTGGGAGGTTATGGATCCTACATGACCCCTGTCGAAACTCAATTGACTTCTTCCCTGCAAATTCTATTAGAATTGGTCCCTGCATCACTGGCCACAATAATCAAGAGCAGAGAGACTGATTTATGTATAAGCGGTTTGTTTTAGTCAATAGAATATAAAATAGATAAGGTTATGAGATGATTGTTTAAAAAAAAAGTCAATTTCATCCCATTCTGTACCACAAATTAAGGAAAAAAAAATATTTTAAATCTTTAGTTTAAAAACTCAAAAAGTTTCAGGAACAAGGGGGAGGGGAAAGGAGAAAGAGTTTTGTCTAAATATTGGTCTTTCAGAAAGTACCATTATTCACCAAAAAAAATCATAAACAACTAATATAGCATGAAAATGTAACTGCTCTGAACTTTACTTACAGCAAGAAGCATTACGTTTACAGATTTTTAAAGTTCCTAATAGGAGCAAAACTAATTAGTTTATTGAGAAAGCATATGCTATTTATTAGCAAGCTTAAATATCTAGGTTAACCCTTTTTCAGAGACTTGGAAACCTCAAATAAAGAGCCCATAATCCTTCATTTTCCTAAAGTTATTGACTTTCCTCTGCTATAAGTATTTAGCACCGTTTAGCTCAGTTCAGCTTATATTTTTAAGACATTAAAACTGACCAACAACCTAAAAATCTTCATAACATAGAACACTGGTAAAACAAATGCACTTATTGAACTTTAGGTTCTAATAAAATCTGCTGAAAATAATTATCAAATGATAGGCAGATAAATTTAATTAGCCAAATGTCATACTCTAACACACAGGACAATGAAAGCAAGAAACATATCAGCTATCAGTTATTTCATGGAAATAAGGGAATGATTGAACATAACCATACTAAAAGTTCAGGAGGTTATGATGGAGGTTATAGAAATTAGGAAGGAACCATTCTCAGGAATGTTTAGACACATGGAAAACAGAAGGGCAATATAACACAAAACACAAGAGATAAACAGACTACATCAAAACCAAAACCATTTAACCATTGCTAGTTTAAATGCACTTTGGAAGCAATTCGAAGCCATGCAAAGATAGTCAGATTTCAAAGAGTAAAATACCTTAAACACTTGAACTAAATACCAACACAGAAGCTCTGGAAGAGTTAACCAGTCAATGTAGAAACTGAAGGGAACAATTTGAAAAGTCCCAACCACAGGAATGACGTACCTACAATGCAGAGATCAGAAAGCCTGCGAATACAGCAGAACTGAGATTGAGAGCAGAGCCTTGCACAGGCTGACTTCACTACACTAACAGCAGAACCTCTCTGCTGGTTTGTTTTACATGAATAAACCCTTCCACTAAATGCATTAGCTACATCCTAATTTTAACCAGAGAACAACCAATATGTCCCTGAGATTACAGAAAAATCCATGCAGTTCCTTAACCATGTAACTGATCTTTACTGCCATTATCCCAATCACTAAAAGTTAAGATTCATCCCTCAACCAGGCTTGTTTCACTGTATGTTTATGAATACAAAACAATTCTGTCTAAATCAAATCAGTCTACAACTTGGATTAAAGATAGCAAAAGTCAAATTCACATAAATACATACTGGTTGTCACAAAGCCACATATTTACAGCAAGTTTTTATTTCAGAACACATCTTACAGGTTTGTAGTCAAAATGTGCAGCACCTGTATGACCAAAAACCTACCTGTCCAAAGAATTTGACATTTAGTCTTCCTCCAGTGGCGTGCAGGTGCTAAAATGCCAAAAAGAGATCTTGGATGTGACCAGATCAGCAAGTTACCATTCTTCAGCTACCTACATAGAAAATGCTCTTCTTGAAACACTTTTTCGGACAACCAACTCCTCTCCCCTTGCTCTCTCTCACGGTAAGCCAACTGTAGAGGCGTTCACATCTCTCCCATCCAAGCTCCAAGCCCCATCCATCCCAGTAGAGCTGCAGCACACATGCTCCATTAGGCTGTTGGCCAGCATGCTGTGCCACCCCTCTCAAAGTAAAGCACACACACGCCTGCAGGCAAATATCTCCACTTAATGCTTCATCTCAGCAATTTCTGATTGTGCATCTAACAGCTCTGCAGAACACAGAGGGGCTTAGCCCACCCTGAGCCTGACAGAATATGCCTTTGCATGATATCATTGTATTTCCTTCTATAAACTTAATTAACAAAGCAAGCCATATTCTAACAAGAAAAATATCTATTAAAAAAAAATCTTTCAAAGTCAAATTAAAAGTAGGATGGCCTTAATTAAGGAAGTATTTATTAATGCCCCTATGCTGACATGAATTTCAATTCATGTAAGGTACAGTTACCAAGTCCAGTTGGGAGTAAGATCAAAACAGTAACAGCAGGAAAATACTTGCATATTTGCATGTCTTCAAATTGTTTTAAGTATCATGAATAGACCATTCTTTAAAAAATACCTGCAACAGACATCTGCTGTACATTAAAACCAACCAAACAAAAAGTACAACTTGGATTCTCATTTTAAATTTACCTCACAGAGAATATTTATTAATAGCACTTACAAAACACAAAGCCACCAAGCCTCTGTCACACAAAATATTAAATATCCACACAAAACCTTCTGCTTTCATCAAAATAAAAAATAAAATACATCTCCTAAAAATAAGCTAAACCCACACGGCAGAAAAACTACAGTGTTTGCATATGACCAACACTACAATCTTTAAAAGAACACAAAGTATTTCAGACAGCCTATGAATCTTGGAATTTTATCCATTTATTTGGAAGAGCCTACACAATGATGGTAGCAGTTGTGGGATGCCTAAAAAGAGTCTGTCAAAATTTCTCATTTGTAGTCACTATTATACTTTACAAACTCTTAAGACTGATTACAAGTTTAACCATGCCTTTTAAGCAAAAAATCCTATTTCAGTGGAAGAATGACCACATCAAAGTCAATCATTATTGTCACAAAAAAACCAGTTTTCTTAATGAAAGAAACTAAGAGGAATACTTACTCTGAATACATTTATTGCCCAGGACTAAATACATTACACAGGATTAATGCACTTAACTTGAAACAGAATTATCTTTTTTTTCTACTATTGTAAGTACACCCTTGAAAATGTCTCCATTTGTAATCACAGATGGCTTTTCATCAGAAGCCACACAAAACAGTCTCAGGTCTGTTTTTTAAATGTAGTACTATATGTGAAATATCAGTTGCACTACAAAATAAATTATAATATTTAGATACCAAAGTTTGCTCTGGGAAACTAAAGCCACCCTTTCTAAATCAGAAAATACTTGTGGGACTCCAAACCTCGTCAGCCACGACTCAGTGCTATAAGGATCATAGATAATCAACCTGGTGAGCAGCACCAGAGAGGCTGCACCACCACAGGAACACCTGACAAACAAGTTGGCATCTAAAGGATGAAAACATTACAGTTTAACAATTGGAAGCAAACCTCCTAACAGCACCAAAAGACTAACTGGGACTTTAAAATAAATATTATTCTTGGCATAGTACACAATATCAGTCAGCCTACACTATTTGAAATCTGAGCTTTATTCTACCAAATCTACTTCAATCTTGGCCTTTTGGAACCAAACCAATCCAGTTTTCAGGCTCAAGGTGCATTCCTTTGGCATAGATCTAAAGTTTATTTCTATCAGTTATCCTTTTCTTTAGTCTTCAAAACATTCTGAATTTTGAACAAACCTGAAAATGCACACATATATTTGTACGCATGTAAAAATTATTGGTTTTGCTCAGAAGCAGACTTCTAACAAATACCTAACCCAAATTCATAAGGTAACAAAGTTTGAAACCCAACCTTTATTTTTAATTATTTGTTACGTATATTGAATACAAATTGAAAGAGTAGTTGGAAACCATAGGCCAGATTTTTGTCTCTATTCTGTACCCTGCAGAAGCACCTGAAAGCTTGGTTAAGTGCTGTGCTGCAGGCACCCAGTGAACAGCAGAACCCCATCACTGAGCCCTCACCAAAACAATGCCCTGCTGGTTCTCATGAGGAAGCCCACTTATTCATGCATAACAGGTACACAAGAAACAGAGTCCAAACCTCACAGGGTTTTGAAGAAATCAAAACTGTCTCCTCTACTGGGACAGTTCCCATACTTCAGATCAGTAAAAACACTGCATGTGATGGACCATGAATACAGATGACTTGCAGCTATAAACACATCTTGGAAGACTCCCCATAATCTTTGAATAAATTTGCATCTATTGTCATTGATTTGCATTGTTCTGTACGAGAGGACAACCATAGCATCAGCTTAGATAATAATTCTCCTATGTTTAAAATAAGATATGCATGAACTACCACAAAAATTCATGTAAAAAATGACCATAAAAATTCATAACTGACTCTTGGGAAAATGGGATCCATGCAACATCAGATACAGCTAAGGAAGTTGTAAATAAACACAATTTAACAAACAGACACAGGACAATTTGCATATGATGAAGCCTACATCCAACATAAAACAGAAGCAAACTCCAGGGTTCATACACTAATTAAGAGGAAACAAAGCACAGTTCTGTTTCTTTTTTAGTTTTAACAAGACAAAGTTTCTGGATAAAAGGAAAGCTTGAAGCTTTTAAGCACATTGCACCTGATGTGAACAGGCAGTAGAATGAGCAGAATAAAGTCATCAATCTTACCCTGCCTTTGGGCCACCAGCTACTGCCAGGCTGCAAAGTCACAGCCACGATGCATACCCCCCTTCTTTGGCTTCAGTTAGTTACCACCCAGTCGACAAAACCGGGCTCCTTAGATCTCCCTGCAACCATTTCCTTTGTGTCACTTCTGCAATAATCTACTGCAATGCATTTTTTCCCAGTGTTACTCTTGAAGACCAGCTGAAATTTCCTATTATTTCAGGATACTGCAGCCGGGCTGTTGAGGGTAAGGGGTTGTTATGCACTGCCTACCTTAACTTCATCAACTGCTCTAATTCATAAACATTTCTGGTTGCAATTACAGAAAAACGGAAATCAGTGCAGTGAGCCAAGACAGATGCAATGTTCACACTGTTCTGAAAGACAAGCAGCAGAACTAGCTTTCCCCTGTCAATCCTGAAATAACACAGCATAGTTGAAAGGCACATGGTTGAAGGATATGCTGCAGCTTCCAATCAAGATATTAGTAAGGTGGGGAGGGGAGGTTTGTGCATGTTTAAGGCATGCCTTTAAAGGACACAGGAAACAGAAGGATGCATAGTACTGCAGGAGGTAAGTAATTCTGCCTTTTTGGTTCTGATTTGTGTTTTGGGTTTGGTTTTTTAAACAACATGTGATCCGGGGTGCCACTAGGCATGATGTTAGAGGGGACATTATGGCAGCTCCACATGGGGTAACATCCCATTGCTTACTAAAATTGGTCCATTCTCTCAACAATCAGAAAACAAGCTCATCTACCCTCTGCAGAGGCAATAGCAGCAGTACCCATCACATGGTTCCCCTCAGCTTTCAGTTCTTGAGCTCACCCTTCTGTGGACTCCTGCCCATCCTCCAAAACATTACCTTAAGATGCCAGGCACATTCTCTTCTAAAAACCTATTTCAGTTAGCTCACAAACATGATTGCTCTTGCATTATTTTAACCTAGTTTTCCCTACACCTACAGAATGTGACTAATTACAGCTGAGCAATACTCTCTCCCTTACAATTTAGTGACAGATGTCCCTCACCGAAATTGTTACCTTTTTAAATCATTTGTTTGTTTCAGAGATTAGGATGCTACTTGTTACCACAGAACTGCTGAAGAATACATGAAGTTGTTTCATGAAGCAAACCAGTTTGAGGATAAATAGTCCTGAATTGCAGAACTAAAGCTAAATAAAAGCTCTGTCCTTCTCTATGGCATACTAACAATTTATTATTTTTTTAAATCTGGTATGCATGACAACCACGAAGAAAAAGCTTCATATAACTAGAACTGGCACTGAACTGACTCTGGCAAGAGTTAAGACAGAATTGTAACATTCAACTCCCTTAAAATCCATACACATATAAGATATCTGTCAGCAGAAAGAAAAACAGCTGGCAAAGTCTTTTTTTAATCGAATAAATCTTTCCTCACACAAGTGTGTCACATGATCACATAACTGTTCCACTATACTCTGTGTGCTTTAAATTAATTCTGAGCCACCAAAACCATTTCACAGAAAATTCTATGATCACCGAAGTGATCACATAGAGATGAATGATGTGAAAAATACCAGTTATTCATAGCAAGCACAGCTGATATATATAGATTTTGTACACAGCCTGTTATAACTGAACATGGAAGACTATAATACCACCTAATATTTTCTTAATAAAATCCACAATTTCCATTTTTTTAGTCACAGGTTACTTTTTAGTCATTTCATATAGCAACAGAGTATGTAAACTTTACATCCTCTATTATGTATTCCAAATGGAGGAGTTTGGGGTTTAAGTAGAATCTGCACAGCTTTTTCAGAGCCTGACTCATCCTTCATAACTTCAGTTCTTCATAGTCATGTTATTTGTCATTAGCAAATTCATTTCTTAGCTGGCAGAGTAAGCAAGAAATGCATCAACACCTAGACCAAAGAAATAATTATTTCTCGAATAGGTACAGAGTTTTACATTATAGCTAGTATCGGCAGTAGTTTTAAACACTTCAGGACTATAAGAGATTCGCTCCCAATTTAAGACCTCACAACCGAGCATCTTCTATTACAGAGCAGCCCATATTCATTGTTCACATTCTGCTAGACAATTCCCAATTAAACAGATCTATCACTGGAAGATAAAACAGCATTTCACTGTTGACCATACCTCCTCATCTGCCAGAAGGATAACCAGGAGCATTGAGGGTGTATTTACGTCTAGGGGAGAACCTGCAGATTAAGCCAGTGCGTCTGAACACAAGGAACTAACCCCATCTCATTTGATCAGTGTGACTGGACTCCTCCTCATTGTGAAATTTCTTCTCCTTTCCCAGTGGGGTTGGGTTTTTTGAGTAGTCCTGAAGAGCTAAGCTCCACCGAAAAGTGTCAGTCATCCGGTGTCAAAGGATGGGATCAACCATGAGAAAGGAACAAAAATACTTAAATGCAACTGCATCAATAGTAACAATTTATCAAAATCCTCACTTGCTATTAGAAATGAAAAAAGGGGGGGGGGCACATCTGAAGATATAAATCATCTCTTACTGAAAACTTCTCAGCATTAGGCTATTTAATATATTGACATTCAGAGAAACAGTCTAATATCTTTTGGTACCAGAAGGGATCTACATTTTGTATCAAAAATGTTATACATAATAGTTCACAAAAGCAGGAGAAAAAACTGCCTAAGAAATAGACCTTCCTTGTACATATAATATATATAAATCAGGCTTTAAAATTCAAACTTGATTTCTTAAGCAAAATCCAAATCCACAGTCCAAGTTTTAACCAGAAGTAACTTTAGCAAATTAATTGTTTAAAAATCCTACAGTGCTGAAAAAATGATGCAGGCTTACTTTTAGGTCTTCTGCAAATAAGAGAGGAAGAATTTAAGAGCGAAAAGAGAAATGTTAAAGGGGTTAAATAAAAAAAACAACTCCAAAATATATAGCGATCTAAAGAATTTCTTTTTCTTGTGCCAGGCATATGAAATGCACATTTCACTAGCACTGTAACAGATGTTCTGGGTTCTCATGTACTCCTGAATTACAATTTTCTAATTCACTACAGCATCTTATAGAAATGAAATGGCACGGGCAGGCACTCATTTCCTGAAACTTGAGTTCAAATACTGATTAGGTCAGAAATGAAGTGAAATGACTCATTCCCACAAGATGACCCATCTCCCGTACCATAGGTCCAATGCCTAATCCCTTCAACAGGTGTGGATACACCTAAACACCTCCTAAGGTCAGACCTTGTTCACTGAAAAAAGAGAGCTACAAACCCAACTCTCACTGAGCCATCTGACTGCAACTGCAAAAACATCTTCAAAACAGAGCATCATTTCAAATTTCAGATTAGCTGAAGCACGTGAAAAGCATCAACCAAAAGTAGTGTTGAAGAGCACCAGCTCCTAATTCTCTTGGAAAGAGATACACAAGTGCACTTTGGCCACCTTGAAAACAAAACCAAAATATCATGAAGCAACAGTTAATTTAATTTTGTTGGGTTTCACTTGCTTTTCTTGCTGCTGGCCATTTTGCAAGTGGGTAAACAGGCTTCATTTGTAATTTCACCTTATTTTTTAAGAGAAACTTATTTACACAAACAGAGAAATTCAACACCTGTCAAGAAAGATAAAATTGTCTAAGTCTTATGGCCTAACTACATGCTGTTTCTGTGTCTGGCATTGACCTTTTTCATGTTTATCTTTTCAGTGAAACTGAGTATGCAATTAAAAAACTGAGCACACTACTAAAACTTTTTAGACAAGTTAGCTTTTTTTGATGTTGAGTATTTAAAGTGAGTTTAGGAAGAATGTAAGCCAAATGCAACTTAAAATTGTTGATTATGGTTGAAAAAAAAAAAAAGAAAAAACAGATAGAATAGTAGTTTTGCCTGACATAGAAAAGCAATTTTATTCCTGGAGAATTGTTCATTTAGGCTACCATTTTTTCTAGAATTAAGGTTATTTTAAGTCAGGCTTTCTCCAGGCATATTTTTAAGTCCCAATCATGTCCATTCACTTTTTCAAACTACATTGATTGTCTTGAATGTTCATTCCCTGGGCCGCAACTACCTGCGTTCACCAGAAACAGCTTCTCGTCACAACAACGTCCTGGAAAAATTCTTCATCTTTTGGGAAACAACTTCGTTTACAAACTAGGACACATTAGCCCTCCTATGGAAACATTTTGGCCATGGAGAGCCCCAAAAAAACAAGTCACAAAGGGTCTTGGTCATCGGTGAAACCCCAACATCTGTTGCAGAATTCAAGTGGTGAAATGAAACCACAGTTCCTGAAGACAGGGCCAGGCTCTGCTTGGAGCATGTAATCCAGAAAAAACGTGGAGCTCCTGACCTCCACACAGAGCACCTAGCAGTACCTACCTTAGCACTACCTAAATACCACTTTGGGGGGTTTAAAGCAAAGCACAAGAGCAGCAGCTGCACTGACATCCCCCAAAGCCACAGGATAACTAAGCAGTTTGCAGCCTTTCAGCATGAGGAGGAGGGACATTTGCTTTCAAGTAAAGTCCACTGCTGAAACAGGCTAAGGAATTAGACTGTGCAGCTGGAAAACATCGCTCCTCATGGACAGTTCTATAGGAACTACAGTCACATCAACACAGTGTTTATGCTGACTGTACACGTTTCAGAGTCAGCTTTCTGTCGATGAGTCTTTGTCAACACACAGTTATGCAAAAATGAAAAACTAGCAGGAAGCAAGAAAAAAATAGTCCAAATGTTTCTTCTTTTTTCCAGTAACTGCTAGGACATTTTAAAAAGAGAATAAAATATAATTTTTATACACAGGGTTCCTCCAAAAGCTTGATATTGAAGGCAGTACTATACAAAGCTTTGTGGTAAATGTCATTAAGTAACAGATCGATTTGATGGCCTTCCACCACTATATTACCTTGCACAGAGTGCCAGCAGTAACTGTACTGCTTTCATAAAAACTTATTTATTCAAATGCACATCATATTTATTTCTTAAATATAACCTCAGTAACTTTAAAATAAAAATCAAGAAGGAGGAATTAATGGAAATTTTTAAATTACTTTAATCTAAAATTGATTGGGATATAACTTTGCAAAAATAAGAAATAAATTATTTAAAGACTGTTAAGACTTTTTTTTATATTTCAGCTATGAGGTAAGTTTAATACAACATAATTCTTCCAATTAAAATTAATCCATAAATTTTTATTGCATAAGAAGAATACATATGCATATACACATGCTAAAAGGAAAACACACCTGAATTTAAAAAAAAATGCACTTTTGGAAATTGCTAATTCTAGGAGTCATACAAACTGCACAAAATTAAAACCTTTTTCTGTCTTTATTCTGATAGGAGATAACTGCAAGAGTGAATCCACAGAGATTTTATTCTTCCTTATTGTGAACTCCCATCCCCAACAGCAGTAAACAAGGTCAAGGACAGACTTCATTTCATAGGTACAAGCTTAGAAAAAACTGGAGGTCATTCATTTTCACCAGTCAGAATGAACATTAAGGACTCACCACAAGACAAAAACAAAACACCTGCTCTACTAAAAGCTACTAGAAGTTTGTGGCAAAATTAGAAGCATTTCAAAGCTGAGAAAAGTTTTGCTTGCAGAATGGGGCAGGATGGCAGGGGAGGAGAAGGTTTCTGTTGCAGAGTCCTGGAGAAAGCACAGCCTGGAATGACATACTTAAACCTATAACCACCAATTAAACGTTGTCTTAAGGCTAAAATTCTACACAATGAGCTTATGCATGCATTACAGTTTGTAGCTAAGTTATTATCTGCAATAAAATGATAACCATTCATTAACTTCTGAGCATAAGAGACAACTGGCAAGCTATTTCATGCCTCAAAGAATTTACAGCAAAAGGGAGGTAAACACAGTGCAGGTGACTTTGTATCTGGAAAATGAAATGAATATTTAAAAATGCCATTACCTTCCAGCTAAAAAATGGATCAACACTGAGATGTCCCAACAAATGCAGTTTTTAAAACTGATACTGAATGCTTATGTGCTATAAGCAGGAAACTAAGCATAGTATTTCAAATAATAATGAACAGCTATTAGTAAAGTACTTACAGTGGAAATTAATCATATTATTAAGGCCTATATGAACAAGTACCAAGCGTGCTTCACAAGAAGCCCTGACTACAAGGGTCATAAAGTAGTATGTACACTGTCAGATACAGCTTCTAAGACTCCATGGGGGGAGGTTAAAAAGAAGATATGAAAATTAAAAATTAATACGTCTACAGTATAGTGGTTCTGAACAGACGTATTCCCAAAGTCACAACTTCCAAGGCAGTCTCTAAGGACAAGATCTTTGGCTTCATAATCATTTCTCAAGCACTTGGGAGTTCTGTAAATTATTTCATCTGCCTCGAAGTAGATTAGGGGAAGGAAAGCTGCAGAAGTGACCAGAGCCCTACATCAGCTCATCACAACAGAAAGGCAAACATCACTGTATTCTGTGCACCAAACACTGACATTGCTGAGAGCTACTTGTTCAAAGACAAAATGTGTCCTTTAATAATTCAACTCCTCCTGAGACTCAAGAACAAGATAAGAGTCTAAAAACAACTTTGAAACAGGATATTCAGGATTGCAGGTCACATCCATGTTCATTGGTACGGACTGTGATACCTCATGTGCCTTTCTGCCACCAGGCAGCACAACCACCCTGATGCCACGATGCAAACAGCCCCAGGCTCTCCAGCTCCATGCCTTACATTGGTGCTTTCATCTCACAGCTCTCCTGACCAAATACAAAGACACAACTTTCTACTGCCCGGCTCAAATTTCAGTTTCCTCCACATTGGTTTGCCTACAAGTTCATACAGATCTTTTTGATTTAAAAAGTCTTGTCCATTTCAAACACTTCTACCTTCTCCATAAGATGCTTTGTAACTTCTGGAAATTCAAATCTTGTACAGAAATTATGAATCTCTTCCCAGCCCTGTATTTTCCTCATCATTCTTTTAAATGTTCCCATGAGTCATACAGAGGGCCACGGCTTTGTAACTTTCCAAGGAAAATCAGGACTACAGGTCTCACCTTTCCAAATCTCTCTGAGGTTTTTACAAAAAAATTAAAAAGCGTTTATCATAACCATTCATACCATACATACACTCTTAACTTAGCTTCCATCTGATAAATGCTCTCTTTGCTTCGGTAATTGATTTATACCATAATATCATCCACAGCAGATTAGTACTGTAAAAATTGTACCTGTTCATATAGGCCTGTCATGTTCTTCCCTTATGATCAGTTTTTCCCAGAAATATTTAATATCCCTTCTGCTAAGAGCAGCTCTACAGGTTACGTCTCCTGAGTCCATAGCAGGTAAACAATTTTTCACACTGACATTTTTTTTGGTCTCTTGTAATTCCCACTCCAGTGGCCCCTTTTCTGTTCCTTCTACAGTATCAGTAAAGCTGCTTTTCTTACCCACTTGTACACCTTTTCCCTGACCCAAGGACAAGCAAGTTTCACAGCTTTTGAAACTGAAAGAAACAGTATCATCCAGCAAATTGCACCAGCCATAAAGTTTTGCATGGCAAAGCTTTCAGTTCTGGCAGAATTAGGATGTTTTTTAGCAATTTTTAAAAGCCATGTTAATTCTAAGTATAAGAATGTTGGTGTTGGACTGTTTCCTAGTGGTACTACTAAATTTATAGCAGATACACTATCTGCTGCCTATAATCAACTTTTAAGATGTTCAAGTGGGTTAAGGTCAAATATTGCCCTTAAGGTGATATACAAACATATAATTAAAATATTTTTATTTTACATGCTATCAGCAACCTCTAAATATATGAGTGAATGCAATAAACCTCAAATCTCTCTCAAATAGGTAATCAAGGAAAGACCTTATTAAATTTAACAGACAAAAGAAGGGCTCTAATCCTCCAATTATGTATTTGAACTACAAGGTTATCCTTCACCTCTTGTGCTCCTTATACACACACTAAAATATACACATCAGCTGACAGTATCTTCAGTTTTATACATGAGCAAGACATTAAAAAAAGAGGTAAGCACAGCCATTCTTTGATTTGATTGACCCCTTATCCCAAGTTGTGTTCAAAGACTGTCCATGAAAGCCTCATCTGGTGGTAGAAAAGGAGAAAAATGACAACCAGTCCTTACAAGTGAGAAATCTTACAATAGCCCCTTCACACAAAAACGTAAGTGAAGTGACATGCATTACTGCAAAGGGAATTTCTAGTAATGCAGTTGTCATGGTTTTGCAAGGCCTGGTTTTTGGTAGTGGAGGTGCCTACAGGGGTGGCTTCTGGGAGAAGCTGCTAGAAGCCTCACCACCATGTCCTGCAGGGCCATGTCTGGCTGGCTGCAAAGATGGATGTGCCGCAGGCCAGTTAGAAGTAGTGGTAATACTTCTGTGATAACAGATTTAAGAAGGAATTCAAAACAATCCTGGTGGCGCAGTTTTAATTCCAGCCAGGGAAAAGGAGTGAGTGAGAAGATGTGAGCTGAAAAACAACATGGAGACACCAAGGTCAGTTTGGAAGGAGTGGGAGGAGGTGCAGGAGCTGGAGCTGAGATTCCTCTGCAGCTGGTGGCGAGACCATGGTGAGGCAGGCTGTCCACCCCTGCAGCCCATGGAGGCCCACAGGGGTGCAGAGACGCAACTGCAGAGGCTGGAGCAGGGGGATGCTTGAAAAGGACTGCAGCCTGTGGGGGAGTGACCCACGCCGCAGCAGTCTGAGGGCCGCTACTGCCCGTGGGATGGACTGATGTTGCAACAGTTGGCAGAAGGCTGCTGCTCGTGAGATGGACTTTCTAAAGGGAGAAGTTCCTGGAGAACTGTGTCCCAGAGGGAACCCCACAGGGCTGCAGGGGAAGATGACTCCAATTCTGCAGCAGGAAGAAGCCACAGATGATGAACTGACCAAAAAACCCCCATTCTCTGTCTCCCTGTGCCATTAGGGTAGGAGGTAGAGTGGAAGGAGGGAATGGAGGGAGAAGAAGGTGTTCTACAAAAGCTCATTTTACTTTTCATTATCCTATTCTGTTTCTGTTAGTGTAATAAATTCACTTTCATATCTTTTAAGTACGAACCTCTCTTGGGTCCTTATCTCAAAACTCATTAATGTTTTGAATTTTTTTTTTCTCTCCTCTGTCCAGCTGCAGGGGGAGTGAGCAAGTGGTTTCCATTGGGTGCCTGGCCTCTAGCCAGGCTCAAATCACAACAGCAGTGAACAACACCAGAAAGGTAACTGTTTCCTGAAATACTGAATTAAAAAAACACCATCAAAATCAAATCCTGAAAAATCCAGTAGCTTCCTAATCAATGAAAAATTATATGTAATTCAGCACACACATACCACATTCCACACATTTATTTTTTCTCCTAAATGTTATAAGAGACATTAGCTCAGCACCAGTGAATTCAACCTGTGTCATATTTTATATACATGCAACAGGATTCTCATGTCAGTACACTTTTCAGTAGAAAGGTGAGTCCAGTAAAACAACTCCATGCCAAATTTTCACGAAGTCTTTAGAGAGGTCTAATTGTTTTACATACAATGCTCAGCAAGTCTGCACCCCTTACAAAGGTTCATTAAAAACTAAAATTTAGTAGTTTTGACTTATCAGAACTCAGAATAAAGCAGTAATCACATAAAACAGTCAGTGCAATTCAACCAAAATGACTGCCGAAGCAGTAAAGCTATTAACTGGCAGCAAAACCCACATATGAGAAATATACAGACTGACTACATGTCTAATAAAATACTGGGTATCCATTAGAAGTGGCAAGATTAACTTCTTTCAGCAACAGGGTTGCTGACTAAGAGCCTTGATAACTTTTCTGTTATTATTATGCCTGACCTGTCACTCTTTTTAGCTCATCAGCAGAATTCATCTGCTCTCTTAGCCACAGAAAGGGATATTTTTAGAGTAAGAGATATTTACTTATGCAAGTATGATGTACTTATTTTGTGGAAAAAAACCAAAACTAAAAAGACTGAACATAATATTGTAAAAGATTTTACTGAAGACAGAATACATTTCACTGTTATATCTGTTTTACACCTGATACATATATATCTTGTGTGGATTACTGCATAGCCTCTTTTTCCTGGGGCAAAAACTTCAGATAAATCAATCACTACATGCTGAGTTTCATGCAGTATTTCAAGAAATTGTTTCCATGGCTATTCCATCTGTTGCACAGGAATATCAACTACTAAGATTGTTTTAGTATGACAAGTAGGTAAAATTCATAAATAGCTGAGTAGCCAGTCTCATTTGCTAAAACAACATAGATGCTTATGAACCTAAACCTCTGAAGTGGTTTTCTGTCCCACTTAAATTTTTCTTTTGAATCTTTCAATCTGTTCTGGTTTTTTCAGAAATCTGGACTAAGATACTTTCAACAGCTGGAGGACTTGGAGTCAATGCACCACAGAAATCAAAGCCAGCTACACAAAGTACAGACCCACACCAACATTCAGCCAATGCTTAAAATATCTATACCCAGAGTTTGGTCAAAAAAATCTTAACTTTTTTTTCAGAGGAAATTAAACTGTAGTGTACTAGCCTGGCACAAGCTTTTTCATCCTGTACAATATTCAATAAAGATTTCTAACACAATGATCTGCAAAGTGGATCTGCAGAATTTATTTCTCACATACAAGGTGCATAGAAATGGAGGAGATAACATTTATAAGATATACTTCCATACACAGCGAGTCTTCCTCAGTACAACACTTTTCTCATAAGGAGTGTCAGGCTCGATTTCTGTGATGGAAAAGAGCAGTCAGGCCACAGCAAGAAGAGGTGCTATAGTTTATCTTACTGTGGAGAAGTACCACTTAAACCAACAGGAAAAAACCCAAAAAACACCAAGACAGCACTCCAGTTTGAATCTTTATGTTAAAGTGAACTGCTTTCAAGCTTTTCTTGACAAATAAATAAAAAGAGGTTTCTGCCCTGAGAAGCACAAAACACACTAACCAAAGATTTTACCCTAGGGAACGTACATAGTTTATTTCATGCTCAGCATTTCCTGAGACAAATCCCTCCTCTTTGAGAACAATGCTTCACCAAACATCTCATCTCAACTTCTCTCTCCCTGTTCTACCATGATCTTTCCCAGTACCAAGAATGCCATCACCACAGAAGTTGTCCTTTCAGCTCACCAGTGCACACTCCTAGCAGTTGAATGAGACGTTTGAATTAAATTGTATGAATGAGCCATATTTGGGTGAATTTTAAGAAGGAGTTTATAGTTGATAAGACTGTTTTCATCCCCTCTTCTTACTCAGTGATGATCTTTTACTCCTTTTCTGCACTTCTACATCTTCTGTGACTCTGTGATCATAACCACTCCTAATCACACCCTTGTAAGTGGGGCTTCTCAACACACTTGACAGCTTTTTTCCTTAGAATGCTTAAACCTGGTTACACAGGCAGCACACAAAGACTACATGAATGCCAAGGGGCAAGCCCTTCCCGAGCTAAGTCAAAATTGTATTTCCTACCTATTGACTGCAGGATCAGGTACTCAGAGGCCAAAAAGATACTTTTAAAAAATACTCAGTCTTTAATTTCACTTAAGCTTGAGCAATCAAGCTAATAGCAAAACAAGCCCTGAGTTGAAGGCAGCTAGCAGCTAAGATGATAAACAGGAAAGTTAACTATTGCACAAATATGAGATTGCAGCTTGAGTTATCATAGGAATTACTGGTGTTCAACCAATTGTGCCACTTGATATCCACCCTACAGTCATCAGGACACCCTTGGGAATGATTCAAAACTTTAAATAAAATACCCCATTCAACCACAGAAGCACTGTAAGAATTGTGATTCCTGGAATTAAGCACAGATCCCAAAATAAGTAAAATCAGTTTCAAATATAAAGTCAGAAAAGTCAAGACACTCCCATGTAACCAAGATTTCAATAGAAGAGAAAGTATTTTCTTTGTGGTAAGAAACAACTGCAAATGTCTGTAATGTTTCTTCTCCTAAAGTGAAGCTAATGCTAGGAAATGCTGCTGAGGAAGTAAAATTTGGCTGAAACATGACTTGGTAAAGGAATGAGGGTAGAGCCTCATTGCACAGGGCTAGGCTGGACTACAAGGCAGAAAAAATTGTCCTCAGCACTAACAAGCCAGTCAATCCTGTATACCTGAAAGCCCTGCTTCTCACAAAGACACCCATAAGAGCTTGGAAATTCCCCTAACTGTCCTTCTTAAGGTTTCATTTTTAGCTACAGCAAACTAAAGGCCAGCTACTACCAGACAGCACAGCCCTGACCATCAGAACTCGATCCCCCTTCAGTAGCCACTTCAGTACCTCTCTTCCCCCAGCAGTAAGTTGATTCAAGGGCACTAAGATTTTTTTATTTTGGTAAAGTATGTTTTCTGCCAGTTTATCTCTCTGCACCAGTGTATCATATGTCATACAAGCAGCAAAGTGCCAAACTAGAAGCAGAAGGTGCATGCAGGAGGGACAGAAACGACTCAGGAGAGCAGTAAGAATACCTCCCTTTCAGCAGCTCCTAGCCAGCACATTAGGTGAGTAGTCGTGCAGATCCATACCCCACTTCACAACGTGAACGGGTGTGGTGGAGAGACATGCAGAAAATTCTGTCAGCCTCACCCATCTAATTTTGGATAATTCAAAACAGCTGTTGCAACCAGTTCTGAAATCATTGAGATTCTTCTAGGGAAAACAGCATCATTCTATACACCACACAGCCAAAAGCACACAGGGGCTATTGAGTACAGCCACAATGGAAGCAACTACTAACAATTAATGAATTCCAAAACCCATGGACAAGATATCATTAAAAGTTCTTAAATGATTTAAGCAATAAATTCCCTAATGCAGTGTAAAACTTTGAGCAATGTACACATAATTAAAAACTTTCTTTGGGAAATATCTGAAACTAATTGTGTCATTACATTAGCTAGAGGTTACCCATATTTTAATCACTCATGTTTTCCCTTGTAGTATTAATTATAGTTTTGTACTTGCACAATTACAATTCAACCTAAGAAAATGCATACTAAAGACAATCCAATTCACAAACTTATTTTCATGGTTTTATCAATAACCACAAGCAAAGAATATTTATGCAGAGTGTATTAATATTTTAAAACATTAATATTAGGGACTGCACTATGCAGAACAGAAATACGGTATCGGGTGTAGATTGCAGATACATAATAAAATCTAAACTGAGTAAAATCTACAAGATAACTACAACTTAAATGGCCAGTCACAGCTTGACAGAACAACAATTTTGATATAATACCTTTTAAATTACAGAGCAGTATAAGCATGAAACCTGTATACACAAAATCCCAACACAGTAATAGCTTTAGGGCCCTTTAAAGCATGGCTAAACTTAAATTTTCATTTTCCGTAAATGACAGGCATGGCAATAAAAACTCTTGACCTCGGAGAATTTATTTTTAACAATGCCTCTCCCTTTTCTATTTCTCCTATTATTAACAGGAGCAGAGCCAGGTTGGCAGCAGCAGACATGAACAAGTCTTGAGATCACAAGGCAGGGGAGGAAGGGAAGAAGAAGATAAGCAGTGACCCATACATTACCTAAAGCAAGCCCAGAGCATCCAAAGCAGTAAGGAGGCACTGAGTAAAGACCAAAATACCGTGCAATGGAAAGAAGGGCTTACAGCAAACAGAACCTGAATTACATTCTCAAGACAAGCCTCCAAGATAAACAGTTGGTCAAAAACACCTACCAAGGGATATTCCTACACAGCAACTCATGAAACTCCTGACTACACTAAAAAGGGTGCTGTGAGTGAAGTAAATCAAATCAACGGGCAGGCCAGGAGAACTTATTTTGAATGCCATCCTGAATGCCAGAGCTTCCTACTTCCCCACCTTCAACCTGACTCTGAACAGAAGGAATGGGAGATGGGGTCTGTAAGCATAATTTCTGCTACAGGCCTTCTCTGGACAAGACACTGCAGGAAAGCACAGCCTGTATCTTCACTCTTGCAGAAGATTTTCCTGGCAGCATGGGACAGCAGCCTGAAAGCCACTTCTACGGCTCCAGCTGGCATGAGGGCAGAAAAAAAAGCTTTTCATAACATTGCTTCAACACTATGGCAGTAAGTTGAGGTGAGGAAGGGAGAGACTCTTCTCAGGAAAACGCTACTTTTTTTTTAGGCTGTCATTCAACTACAGATAGAAACGTTACTGGTGGTGGTGGTGTTCTGTGTCTTAGGTCTTGGGAAACATTCTCACAAATCTACATGGAACCGGAAATTATGATACTTTTGATAGCTCATCTCTCACAATTTTGCTTCATGTGCTTTCCTTTTATTTTGCACTAAATCAGATACATCAAGAGACAGTGCTGCAATTGCACTAACTGTCAGAATGCTCCCCTTGTCACTCTCTTTCTGAGTCAAACCCTGCATCTCTCTACTTTAAAAATCCCATACCATGGTTGAACTTAGCAGTATTCTTGTATCTTCAGGATGCCACTAACTTAGCTCCATACTTTAACAATAGTATGCCAACTTTGATGATGATGATAATAATAGCATAGTATTGTATTATTAGTAGCAGTAGTAGAAATAGTAATAAAGCAGCCAATTTAAGAGTATGTTGATGCTGAAGACATAGGACTGAATGCACTGTCCTGAATGTAAAGGTGTTTCCATTTGGCTATTTTAAAATCAGGTGAAATTGAGCAAGGAGCACGAACTGCTGGCCTATGTTTAGCACTCTGTAATCACTCAACTATTTGGGAGATTTTTGGTTATATTTCCCATACTGCAATAGTGTTTGCTGTCACATCTATCTTACCACCACTCCCAGCTTTAATGTTTTTCCTCTTTCTAAGTATGTTTAGAAAACTTGTAGTCATTCAAAAACACATTCCTGCTTCCTCTTAATCCACTACCGGAGTCCGAACCTCTGATCTTACCCAAATAAAAAAAACACTTCTGCCTTTTATTTCAGTCTGTACATAATGTTGTTCATTACCTATTCTCAAATATTCATTTTTCTTAGGTGTTTCTTCCCTTTAAAGGCATAAGTTGTATAGCATTTTGAAATAGGCTAGTGTTACCTCTTTTTCCTACTTTCTCTGAGACTCAGATTCTAGAAAGTTTGTTTGCTTGCTCCAAGCATCAACAAGGACTTAAGTTTTCTTCCAGTGGATTCCTGTAACTACAAGGCATCACAGAAATGTTCTGTGAAAAGCAAATAAACACCAAAGGCGTAACTGACTTTCACTTCATTTTGATTCCTATTCTATAGCAGACAGAGTATATCTTCAATTCAAAATCTCAAAGTCAGACCGTTAAAGAGGTATTAAAGCATGGAAGAAGTCATACAGAAAAAATTTAATTAATAAGAGGAGAAAAACAATCTTCTCTGATGCTTTCCCCAGTAAGTCATTGGAAAAAGATGCTGGACATTCAAATCTTGTCAGACTTCCATAAAAGCAAAACCAGCATGCTTCCACCAACTGACTTTAAAATTACAGATACTCTTGCAAAAAAAGTACCATCATTCAACACAACATCATGTGTTCTCTCAAGATGGCACTTCCAAAGAAATACACACAGTCAACACTCTTCTTATCAAAATTTGTATTTCAGAACAAATCTTTACTGGATAGCCTATTTTAGGATAGCATTTTTCTGAATTGCTAACAAAATAAAACTCAAACAGTTACACTATTAAATCATCTATAGTAGCGTATTTTAGCCCAGTCTTGCATAAAAAACAAACTCGTCATTTAGAAAATGCAGGGTTATATTTGAATTAGAAATCACAAAGGGGGAGACAGTTACAAAAATCTGCCATCTGGTCTACAGGCAATGACCCAAAAATTTCATTTTCACTACAAAAGCAGTATCAAAAACCCAAAAAGGTAAGGTGTATAAATATGTGACTGTGTCTCTGAGTGTGTGCGTGTATAAACACTTCAGTATTTTAAACCCACAATAATATTCACTTTAATTGAGGTAAGACTAATCAGAACTACCACACCATCTAAGCCTTTCTCTCTGAAACAGAGCAGCAAACTGCCCCCAACAGCCAACCTTACCCTGCTTTGGTACATCACAAGCCTGTGACCCCAAATCCTGACAAGACCATGCTGCCTCTCAGCAGGCAGTCCAGAAGGAAAATATTCTGCATAGCATTACCCAGCTTCCAGCTCACCCAGCAGCTTTCATACAGCCAAAAACTGCATCAAACAACATGCACTACTAGAAGGTGAGAGACAAAAGCAAGTATAGAATTATATGTCACAGTGTAACGCCTCAAACATTAATTGTATATATAGTAAGATTGCTAAAATGCGAAATCAATGTTAAGAATAAGCTTTTTTTTTTTTAATTAGCGTTCCTGTACTGCCACCTAGGGGTCAGAGTGAAAAACAAGGACAGTAGTGGACAACGTGAGTTTTATCTGTAATCTTGGAAACGAGCGGTAATTTTTTTTTCTGATACCTCTCTCTGAACAAAGACCACGCAAGATTCAAACAGGTCAAAAGCAGATTAATGAAACAGTTCGATTTCCCATCCCAGTTTAGCAGTATTTCACCATTTGTCTAATTTCCATGCATTACCAAAAGAAAAAAAATTGAGATCTCTGTATGGATGTATGTATCACTGACTAATTTCACAAAGTCCGCTAAGAAGCCATTGCCTTTAAATAGATGACTGTCAGCTTGGACAGTCTTGATCTGTAAACTCTTGTCTGGTCACAGTATATTTTGCAAAGGAAGACAGATTGGTGGAAAAATATTTTTAACTTTTTTTTTTTTAACTTAATTCCTATCACTATTTATAACAAAAAAAAATTTACAAAAATGAATAACCTTTCATGATATAACAAGCTGGTAGCACCATTATTTCTTCCAACAAAACATGCCCTGATTACACGTCTACATCCAAACACTTCAGACTCACTTTTATTCCACATGTTGCTGTACTCAGCCTGTCTTCTGAAGTCTTTAGCCTATCAGCTTCAAGTTGAATATGTACAGTCACCACCCTGAAGGACTCTGATGTCACAAGTCAGACTTCACAGATATATTAGCTAAAAATATCTTTTTGAGTTTGGTGTTTACTTGGGGTTTTTGGAGGGGTTTTGGTTTGTGTTTTTTTAAGATGCTGAAGATACAAGCATCACCTGGAACACACTGTGAAATTTTTCCTTGATTAAATGAGGATCACATTCTCCTACCTTTAAACAGAAGCTGAGATGCCCTATAAAGGATATGAAGCAAATCACCTGGATTGTTTCAACAAACAAAACTTCAAATATTCTCAAAATAACCTCACACACACACAAAAACAACCCAAACAAACAAAAACCAAACCAAAACCTTTCGCTTTAGGAAGGGAAAGCTATCAGTACCAAGTTTTCTCCTGTCTCTCTTCTTGGCAATTACACATGGGTTTGACTTATCTAGCAGCATGACTCAGGTATTCACATACAGATCTCCTTCAAACGGCTCTCTCACAATGTAGCTTGCTGGAAAACGGCTCAAGATCAGGAAACAGCTTGGTTTGCTTGCTTTTGAACAAACACAGAAAGTTACTATGTCTTTGTCAGTTTCCACCTGCAAGGATGTAGGGGAAGAAGGCAGGCATTTAAGGAAGGCAAGTCTCAAACCCACGTGCTCTTTACACGAGATAAACTCGGGCAGGCGACAGGAAACTCAAACACCGCTGGCTGCCTATGTCATGAAGGCTAGTGCCTGGTCACTTCTGTGACTGCCCAGAGAAGAGCTCCGTTTTGCCCCCGACGGACTCAGGAATACCTGAGAGGAGGCTAGAGACTGCAGCCGTCGCTAGCCGGGCGGGAAAACGCCGCGGAGCAGCGGCAACGCACCGAGCCACGCCGGCACTGCCGGCTCCTGACAGCCCAGGAAACCTCCCCACAAACTCCCCGTGCCCGGGAAGCGGCTACATATCAAACAAGCCCAAAAAAAAAAAAACCTCAAACGAATAAAAAAGCCCCCACTAAAAAAAGAGCGGCAGAAAGCAGCAGGCCCCGCACCTCAGCCCCAGCGGCACAGAGGCGCGGAGACAAGGCTCAGCCGGCTTCTCTGCAGACACACACCCCCGTCCCGCCGCGCAGTGCCGGCTCCCTCCCACGCACGGACCCCCGCCCCGCAAGGCACAGCTCGCCGCGGCCCCGCCCCAGCGGAAGGGGCGGCGCTGCCCGGGCGGGGCTGGGGCAGAGGTGGCCGTGCCGCGCCGGCGGTACCTGCGCAGGCAGCGCTCACATGCGCTGCCCAGCTGCTCCTTTGTGAGGACGTAAGCGAAGGGCTCGGCGTGGTAGAGCAGCTCTCCGGGCCGCGCCCGGCGGCGGGAGCGGAGGCCGCTGCCCTTGCCCGGGCTGGGGAACCGCTCCAGCGCTGCCGGCTCCATCCTCGCGCGCGCGCTGCCACCGGGAGAGAAGCGCGCGGTCCGCCCCGCCCGCCACACGTGACGCGGCGCTGCTGCCGCCATCTTAAGTCAGGGCAAGGGCCCCGCGGCCGGCCCTGGGTGCGCAGGGTTGGAGCCGAGGTGTGCGGCACACGTGTGTCCCGGGCGGGGACAGCACAGCGCGCCGAGACGGGCAGCCCTCTCCTTGAAGATGCAGTTAATAGTACATATCACAGAATCCCAGAATGGGTTAGGTTGGGAAGAATCACAGTGGTGCATCTGGTCGAACCTCCCTGCTCAATCAGGTCATCTTAGAGCACATGGCACAGGACTGCAACCAGACGGTTCTGGAGTGTCTCCAGTCAGGGACACACCACAAGCTCTCTGGGCAATCTGTTGCAGTGGTTGATCACCTGCACAGTAAAGAAGTTCTTCCTCGTGTTCAGGTGCAACTTCTGTGCGTCAGTTTCTGCCCGTTGCCTCTCGTCCTACTGCTTGGCACCACTGAGCAGAGCCTGCCTCCATCCTTGGCACCCTTCCTTTAGATATTTATACACAAAATACTAAACAGTTTGGTTTACAAAAGAAGCGATACGATAATGATTCTGTCAAAAAACATCCCTAAACAAGGACATTTTATTTATGAGCTGGCATCCAGACGTATTTCTGGATCTCACTGTGGTCTGAACACAGAGAAGTATGACGGTGCCAGTAGCTGCTGGGCACCAAAGCTCTGGCAGTGTTTATCACTGGAAGTACACTCCATACACCAAAGTACTTTTTGTCAGAGCCATCAGTTAAAGGGACCAGATAAATGACAAGGGCAAAAGCAAAACACTTGCGAGATTAACTAAAAGCACTAATCTGAAATGTTGGTGCTCAAAGCCGGTGAGATTATAAGTGCTTTCTCTACAGGTCTGCATAGCTTTCATTAATTTATGAGATCACACACATGATGCAGGCTCAATGTGATAAACTGCAGATGGACTTTGCCTGGTTTTCCTTATCCCGCCTCTAGAGGGAGGTAGGGCTTGTGTTTCGGGAAGGAGTGTTGACTCGTGCTGTCGGAAGAGCACTGAGACCTAGACCTAACAGTTCCGCCAAGCAGCTGTGCATTGCTAAAACACACTCAGTTCTGTTCTCAGTCATGATTATTTCAGTCTGCAATTGTTTTCATCCAAGATGTAACAAGGTAATCAGGAATGGCAACATGCATATCCAAAATACTGCTATTAGGAAGAGCCAAGGTACCTCAAGCTGGAGGATTCTCGCAGAAAAAAATATTTTGACATTTGCTTAAATGCTGCAATTATGTAATTCATTACCTAAAGGATTGACAGCAATCTGGCCGTTAGTGAAATCATGATGCACATTACTATGCTTATCTTTAACTCTTCTAGCAAATTGTTAAAATGTGTTAAATTAGTGATATTGTGAGATTCCCAAGATTAACCTTAACAGTTATATGGTTTATATGCTTTACTTCTTCACCTATTGAATCTTCTGCATTTCCCTGTCTATGCTGTTTTATTGGGTTTCTAAGCAGGCATCACCCAAAATCTGTAACAAAAACACACCCTGTAATAACAGAAGTTAACATCTATCTCTGTTAGTGGATAAATTTAAGAAATGAATGGTCAAACAATATATAAAAAGCATGAACTTAAAGTCCTACCCATCAACTGCAAAAAGTGCACTCAGGGAAGAGCTATTATGAATATACAATACCAGATGTAATTTTCATTATTTTCTCAGTTTTACTTGTCATGTTTCCTCATTCACGTCTCGTAACAGCAAAATCCTGCAAAATAAGATCTACAAAAACATGTCTGAGGTCTCGCTCACACACAAAAATCACAACCTTGAAGAGCACAGCTACTCCAGGAAAACCCAAAGCACGAACACCTGAAGAAATGGACTTCCATCAGCTTGACATAAATTATACAGTAAAATAAGCCACAGAAGCTTAACAGCTTTTAGCTGACATTGCATTTCAAGTGATGCGAAAACATACTTGCAGTAATAGAGATTTCCTGTATAGATAAGCTTTTAAACACAGCATTAAACATTTTAGTTGATGCAGTGTTGGATATTTGATCATCTGTATTAAAGGCTATTCTGGATATCTACATCTACAGGTTAGTGACAGATCTCCTTTGGAGGGCCATTCAACAGTCTCGGAGCAATGATGATCAATGGAATGCCCAACTGGGCAGTTTTTGGAAACATCAGTCTGAATTTTCTTAAAAGCTTAATGATACTAGGGTTATATATTCCAGTAAGTGGTTATTTAGCCCATGACTATATTTAGTTGAATTTAATCCCTGTTATCTGTATGGTGTTTTTATATGACCAAGTCATACACTGACCTAAACAGGTCAGACTTCTCAACAGCTATTTGAAGTGCATGACGCATTCTGCACAGAAGCAGCTGTCAAGGAGGGTAATGAGGGCAGTTTTGTAGGAAATACCACTTAATTGTGGCTGATGCTGCTGAATTAGTCATACTTCCTTCCTTACAGGAGACACTGTAGTAGAGCTCTAGCTCTTCTATCTCAAGACTGCACGTTTTAAAACATGAATTTAGAGAAACAATTCCAGTAATGAAATCGTTCAAATTCTGCACTTTAGTCATAAATGTGCAATAGCCATTCCAAACAACATAGCACAAAAGGGAATTTTTCTGGGAGCAAAATATGGCTCAAAACTCAAAATGTTAAATTTTGGATTGTACAAAATCTGTGTTACTAACAGCATAGAATAGCTATCAAGAAATTAGTTGAAAGCTTGTAAGCACAGACAAATCTTTTATGAACACATATCTCTTGAAGAGGTCTCTTCACTTTCAATGTTGGTGTGATAGTGAAAAATTGATTCTAGAATGTTAAATGAAAAATCACTGCAGAAGCATTTTAAGCAAAAATTCATAAAACATTCCAGACATAGTAACATAGATTTTATCTATTGATTTTTTAATGGGAAATTTACAAAACCATTCCACTTTTATTTGTATCTTTCCTGCCTCAAAAACATCAATTTCCTTCAAATGACAGAAGCAAGCTTATGAAATTCTGAGCTGTTTGTCAATTTAGGGTCTTATCAATAGGATTAACTATACCAAAACTTACATTATGAGTAATGACTGTTTCATTTGGTGTATCTTAACTACCCCTAATTTCCCTTGGGCTTCATGTGCTTGTTGCATGTTGTGTTCTATCAGCTGGGGACAGTCAGTGTGCCTATTTTTAGCAGTGATGTGTTAAACAGCTCACACAAGGAAAGATGTAATAGCTGTTGAGCAAGGATATAATGTGAGCGAGTAAACATCTCCCACTGACTTGTCCTTTCTGGAAAAGTTACTTGTTGTTTCCATTTTCTCAATGTTTACAGAAGAAAGGTATGACTTTGCTAATTAAAGGCTTACAAAGCTCAGGTTGGAGTTTTCAATCTGCAGCCCCACAGATTGTGTTCAGCCTGACAAAACAATTAATTCAACATGTTTCTCAGGAAGCCTCAGGTTCTTCCTATCACACTTGCACATCTTAAACTATACCACACAATCTGTTTCTTGAGTTTTATGTTGATATTTCTATCAACATTATCATTAGCCTGCAAGGTTCAGCTCTAATTATTAACATGTCCAATGCTGAACAGGTTTAGTAGCAACATTCCACCTTAACAACCCCTTATCACAGCATCTACTGTGCTAATTGCTACAAGGTCACAAACCCTTCTTCTAGATCAAAAGTGGACTGACTCTAATTCAATTAAACTGTCCTCCTAATTCCAAGTGGCAACATTTCACATTAACTGGACCAAGTTTGTTTCTGTTTCTGTTTTTGTTAATATAGGTGAGTAGTAAAAATTTAGACAATTGCCATCACAGTCATGTAATTCTTTCCCAGGCAGATGGATGGCACAAATGGTAAGGGCCATTGGAAAAGAATTAACATCTCTAAAATGACAATCAATATACAAACTGTGATATATTGGTGCTTTAATATGGAATGGCAAAAGCCGTTTTTGGGCAGTTCCTCAAAGAAATTGGAAGCGCGAATGCAACACCTAAAAGTGTTCTACTGGATAGATGCGTCACATGTGGTTCACATTTCAGAGGTTCATGTATTAGATCACTCTTGGAGAAAAAAAAGGGGGAAAAAAGGCAGTTATGCAAAGGAAAAGAACACAAGCAGTACAGAACTCTTTAAAAATAATAACAAAAAATGTATGACAAGCCTTTATATACAATTTAAAATTTGAAAGTGAAGTGAGAGTTTACATTCAACATTATCCTATGAAAGTTGTAGTCCTGCAACTGTAGGAAGTACTGAGTGGATAGCATCCATTAATCAAATACACAGACCTACTTTATTTTCACTGTGTATTTATTCACATACAACAGTAATTTTCACTTTTTCCATCTCTTCTGTGAATACCAAAATCATTTTTATAATGACAGGCATTTCTCTCTCCATTTCACATTTGTGATCAGGGCTAAACATTGCTTACACTTAGCCTTAATGGCAGATTTCTGGTGAGCATTACATCTCCTCATTTCAAGTCCCCAGTTAAGCAATATTCCTTCTACTTACAGACTCCTGCTGTTAGTCTCTGCATTGGCTCATTAAATGCTGCTTTCCAACAGCATCAAAATAAAACAATTTTCTTTTAGTGCATGTCTGAAATATCACCACAGTTAAAGAAGCTGATTTAGGCAGTAGTGGTCTTACATTTTGTGTATTGAATACTTCTGGTATGTTGGCATAAGACAACTTGCTACAAGAGCAAGATATTTTGATTTAAAGTGTGTCAGGGGGATCAGCCCAAGAGACAGAGCAGTCTTGTAGACCAGTAGACAAGACAGTTACCATCTGATGAGACTGAAAGGTGGAATTGCTTCTGTTAATGCAAGTTTGCCATTCATTGTCAATCTACTATGCAAGCTATCTGAAATAGTCAGAGATGTAAATAGAAAGCAAGCCTCAAATCTTCATGACCTACACCAGAACACCAGCAAGGCTCCGAGACAGACTGCAAATTAAGTCTCAGTCGTTCCACCAGTTTCATCATAACATGAGAAAAACTTAGCAGCAGCTTTAAGAGAGAGCTGCAGACTAGCTAGCAGAGTGAACTGAGGCTGTTGAAGTGAATTTTTCATCTGCAGCAGAACTGAGGGATGAATGCTTGTCGTATCTGTACCTCACACTAAACTTAAGAAATACAATTCTCTGTTTGCATTGGTTTGGGCACTACTGTTATCCACAGCCTGGAAATAGCTCAGCCTTCACCAAAATGGCATTTTAACTAGTGCTTTGCTAAAGAAGTGTATTTTTGGCCACAGCTCTTCCCAGAGGGTACAATATAGAACACAGAACTAGTACAACCTCTCAGCATTATCAAACAACAACAGACTAGTTACATGATAAGACAGGAAGAGAAATTAGGAAGAGGTTGCATTATGGAGTAGTATGGCTAAAAAGAGAATTTTAATAGCAAATGGTTTTGAAGTAAATTTTTTGTACATATATTACACATTGAAGAGAAATATTGGCAAAGGTTTCAAGTCAGATGATTTTATTCTATTTTTTCCAAATTGTTTATACAGCACTGAATCTTCTGGTGACTTTTAGACCTAAAATAAGCCCTATATACATGTAGGTGTTTTGTGTATTGTATTGCAAACTCGTACAGGTTGCCCTATGTTATTTTCAAAAGAAAGAACTGTTACAACTTTTCCCCAGGGATATCACAATCTTTACTTAAAGCAACTCTCGGTTAATGTTTTATCACCCTGTCATTACCTTGTCTTCTATTAACATACCACTGTTAATTTATTAACATTATGTCGACTTCAGGCTGCAAGTTTAGAAAAGTAGACAATATGGCAAACTCCCTGGCTGTAAAGACCTTTGCATTTTGTGTGTCTGTCAAAAGGGAATTCAAATCACTAAGCACTAAAGTACAAATTTCAAATGTTGTAAATATACAGCAGTGTAACAAAAAGTTGCATTTAAGTGGTACATCCCAAAGCAGCAGGTGACTAATAACCTCCCGCAAAAGTTGCAAAGCCTGTCCATTCCAGATAGGATTGTGAACAAGTAACTGTGAATTCATTACTTTCATCCTGTGTAGAAGGGTTCTTGTTACTTGCTAAATTTATTTTCCTGTTTGGACAGAAAATCATCTAGCTAACAGTATCTCCGATTTTATTTAAATCATTTTTAACAAAGTAATCTTCCAGAAGCAAAGGCGATCTTCCAAAAGCTTTAGGTTTATAAGTTTATGGTCCGTATACTTGTCAAGACTTCATCATGGAACAAGTTTTCATCAAACATATTAGAGTTTTGCAAAGCTTCAAAAAGACGCTTATAGTCTTCTGGATACAAGTTACGCATTGCAGCATTTTCTGGAATTTCTAGTGCTTTCAGTAATGTGTCACTATTGTCCAAACTCCATGAACTGAAACAAACAAACAGAATCACAATGGAGCATTTCTTTCCGTGAAAAATGCAGAAAGCAAGAAACATTATCTGAAGGTCCATTTCACTCTTTCACAGCTTCTAGAAGAAGCTAACCTCTTCTTACAACCCAAGTTATTTTCAATTCACACTGCACACAGGAAGAAACCTCTGCTAATAGAATACACAAATAGCAAATAAAGCCCCCAGCATATATAGGCAATAACAAACCCCACAAACCAACACATTACAGGATGGGTGCCCTCCCTCCCTCATCCACCCCAAATGCTTAAGTCAGTAACAGGCATTACAGCCTAAAAATGAGCTATTCCTCAGTGCTGGGGAAATTAAAGACAAGGTAATCCTCAAGAAGAGGACTGAGTCTAGCATGAACCAGTGACTTACACCTCCAAGGTATTTTCTTCTATGTATAAACAGATTTATCCACCCTGGCCCCATCTACACCTTTGCTGTGAAAGCTAGAACTTTATAAATGTGCACATACATTAACTATTTCCCAGACAGGAAAAGTGTATAAAAATACAAGATGCATATTAGAAGCCTTGAGCTTCCTGGCTGAAGGATCAAGTGGAGATGAGGTACACCACTGAGCTTTAAGAAAGAAATCCATTAAGGCTCTTTGCACTTGTCTTTCCTAAGAGAGTTTTACTGGAATGTAGTAGCTTATTTCTTCCCCTTTCTGGAAATTAACTTTGATAAGCTACTATCAGCAAATGAGAAGTATATTCATTATTTTCATCAACAAGAAGCCAATGCTTTCCAGACTGTAAACACCTTCCATTTCTGGGAAACAGAAATCTATTGATCATAAGCAAAGTGAATAGCGCCAGTGTAGTACCAAAACCAATAATTAAAGTGAGTTGCATAATTAGTAAAGTCTAAAGCCTAATTTTTTAATTAGGTAACAGTCATTTGAGGACATCCCATTCTTCAAAAACCTTCAGCTGTTTTCATTAGCGTGACTTTGATGTCTGGTATAAGCTGAATCTCGTTCAGCTTTTAATTTCTATAACTGCAAAACTCTTGGTGGCCTTATTATTACATCTGTAAAGTAAGTGAAAACTTTTTGCAGATACATGACCTAAGATCCATTGGAGGCACAGCAAATTACTGCACATATACATTCTAAATAGTTGTCAACCTTCCTGAAGTTCTTATTATCTGTGAATACAGGCCAGGAACAGTCCCCAAAATACTGTATTGTGGGTTGCACATATGACATCTTCTATTCTACATGTTGATGATTATTTAAAAAATAATTATTTTTTTTTAAAAGCTGTACTTCATCTGCAAATAAATACTGCTTTGGGAATATATTTTAATATTTTCATATATTTCTCTGTAGTATATAAAAAATGTAATTCTTTCTTACTTACTTTAATCTATCACTAAGTTTAGCCTTAGGTTTAGCAAAAGACTGTTTCACCATGAAAATGAAGGTAGATGCATTTGTGGGCTTCAAGCTTCCTGTAAACAGATTTTGCTGAGGAGTCAGTCGTACTAAACATAAATGGTCATTTGGCAGCTGCTGCGAGAAAAACAGAGTAAGTCACTGAGAAATCATTTTTAAGACAGTATCTATCTTAAGCTACGGGTTTCATCTTTGCCACCAGAAACATTTCTTATTAACAAGGTGATTTCATTGGAAGATGAGGTTTTACCTCCCCTGCACGCCAGACAGAAAAGGAAATAAAAAACTAAAGAAACATACTATCGCTTGAGGGTTTTTCCTGTCTTTTAAAACTGAACTTTCTTAGTTGAAATAGACAATATAGGTTTGATGTGAATTTTCAAGATAATATATGGCCTAAAGTATTCCTATACTATGCGAAGTATCAGATCACTTCAATTACCTGCCTTTATATATAAAGATGGAATTATGTGAGTGTAACACTAAGACAATATTGCAACATGAGGATTTTATTCAACTGGGACAGAGTGGAGTCTTCAACTGAAATACATGTACTTCTGTATTGGCAGCAATGGATATATTGTCCAATAGACGTCACATTTGTACTTCTAAAGCTGTCAAAAGACATCTTGCATAACCCACCTGGTAATGCCTCTCTGCATGGCTTTTCAGCAATACAACTAAGCATATAAGGCACATCCAGTCACATTACTTATAGGCACTTATATCTTACAGAAACATGGCAAACAACATTCAGTATAGTACCAGAGCAGTTTTCTGGGGGGGTTATAACCAAATATTAAATAAACATGCTTTTATATTATCAGAATGAAATAGGAATATTCTTTTATTATACAAAGGAACTTCATTTCTTCTCTAAAAGAAAAAAGTAAGTAACTTTACACAATGTATTTTTGCACTTCTCAAATTTAAGATTGGAGACTCATGCTTTTCAGCAATTAATTAGCACATGAAATCTATAATGAACACATGAATAACCATTTTAATCAAAACCAGCAGCATACTGATTGTGTTATTAACTGTGGTAACACTTGTTTTGTTCAGGCAGGTAGATGTGACCATCAGTAACTTTTTCAAAAAAATACTTTACCTATTCATATTCCTTTATGCTGTTTATTTACTCTATTTTTTTTCCATCACAGACAATAAAGATACTAGTTTTATTTCATTTTCTAAGATAATAGCAATTCTTCAGTCCACTTTTGATGAATCTACGTGCTGCTTTAAATTTTAATTAGAACACTTCTTAAAAAATACATTTGTAAATGCTGCTATAGAGTTATTTTAACCTTTAATTAGAAGTGATTTAGCTGCATCTTCAGAAGAAGAGAAGTGTACACAACAACCTTACCGTGGTTTTCGGTATTGCCAGGCCCCCATTTTTCAAATTAGTTGCAAATGATGACCAAGGTTCCTATGAGAGGAAGCAAATATATTATGGAATTGAAGTGCTTTGTTAGACTAGAATAGACTATTTCAGATGGAAGATACCTACAGTGATCATGATCATCTAGTCCAACTACTTGAGCAATTCAGGGCTGACCAAGTTAAAGCATGTTATAAAGGGCATTGTGCAAATGCCTCTCAGACACTGACAGGCTTGGGGCATCAGCCACTCTCTAGGAAGCCTGTTCCTGTGTTTGACCACCCTGTCAGTAAAGAAATGCTTCCTAATGTCCAGTCTAAATATCCCAGGCACAACTTTGAACCATTCCTACATTTCCTGTCACTGGATACCAGGGAGAAGAGCTCTCCCCTTCCCCTCCTCAGGAAGCTATAAAGGGCAATGAGGGCCTCAGTCCCCTCAGCCTCCTTTGCTCCAAATAAGACAAGCCAAAAGTCCTCAGTTGCTCCTCATAGGACATTCCTTCCAGTCCTTTCACCGGCTTTGTTGCCATCCTCTGAACGCATTCAGGGACCTTCACATCCTTCTTAAGTTGTGGGGCCCGGAACTGCCCAAGTGTTCAAGGTGAGGCCGCACCAACGCTGAATGCAGTGGGACATCACCTCTTTAGACTGGCTGATGATGCTGTGTTTGAGCCACCCCGGGATGCAGTTTGCCCTCCTGGCTGCCAGGGCACACACTGCTGACTCACAGTGAGCTGCTGCCAACCAGCACCCCAGGTGACCAGTGGTCAGCCTGGTGTAGCCCCATTCAGTACAGCCCTCTGAGCTCCACCCTTCAGCCAATTCTTCACCCAGCACACCCTGAACCTGCTCATCCTAAAGCTGGGTAACTCCAGAAAGATGCTGTGAGGGGCATTAACAAAAGCCTCCCTAGAATCCAGAAAAATTGCATCCACCACCTTCTCTTCATCCACTGGGCAGGTGGCCTTATCATAGGAGGGTGTAAAGTAAGTTAAATGAGTCTTTCCTTTGTGAACCCATGTTGACTGTGCCTGATGATTGCATTATTCTTCAACTGCTTTTTAACAGTACCCAGCAGAATCTTCTCCATAATTTTTCCAGGTACTGAGGTTAGACTAACAGGTCTGCAGTTCACTGGGTCTTCCCTCACATCCTTCTTTGTAGACTGAACAACATTGGCCAGCTTCAGTCAGCAGGACTCCCAAGACCTTTGGTATCTGATCAAGAGAGGTCCTGCCATAACTTCTACTAGCTCCTCAGTACTCTGGGATGAATTCCACCAGGCCCCGTGGACTTGTGAACATTCAGCTGATACAGTTGGTCCCTTACAATTTCAGTGTCCACAAATGGAAAGTCACTGTTCCCATCTTGTGGTCCTCTGGCTCAGGCAGCCCAAACTCTATCAGTATCATTAAAGACAGAAGCAAAAACCACCTTGAATGCTTCCATTTTTTTTTCATCCCTATTAGTCAGATGACCAACTTCAAAAAGTATAATTATTCAACTCCTTTTTAGCTTAATATATACCTTGTAGTATAAGGTATTTAGAAGACAACAGAGAGTGAAACTTAATTTTAGATTAGCAAAATATTTAAACTATGAAGGCAGGTTCCTAGAAAAACAGAGCACAAAGATAAATCTGAAAAGTGTAAACTAAGTGAAAGTTGATGGCCATGTGCTCATGTGGAAGTGGGAGGACAACCTAAAAATAACTTTTAAAACTAAACCATAGCATGTTTCACAAGGCAAGAAGGTATTGACTAGTAGAAGCAAGTATGCTTGGAACATGAAAGCACCAAGACTCAAAAAGAAAAATTTCTACTGAACACAGCTTAGGAAGTCCAAAGCATACATGCTGGCAAAATTCAGAGAATGTAACAAAGAGCAGACTATAACACATCAGAAAAGCAAACTTCTAGTTTCACACAACCATTAGCAAAATGGAAAAGACTTATCTGTTGTGCAAACATCTTTCTTATCTACCTGGTTCTGAGAATAAATGTTTTCGAGTACAGCGGCTTGCGATGGAAACACTGACATCATAGTGAATAACAATGCTGCTTAATTTGAAAGAGTTTTACACAAAACATGACTGGTTCAGGTTTTTACAAAAGTTTTCAACAATTCTCCAACTAATTTAAACATCAATAGCTGCTAATTAGTTTACGATGGTAAAGCATTATAAACCCTTTTCTAAAAGCACGTCCATAGCATTAGGCTGTATCAGCTGATACAAAACACTTACCTTATGCAGCAGTTCAATTTCATACCCTATTTGTGCAAGTACAGTAAGTGCTTGATAAATCCTTGACTTCCCAGGCTTTGCTGTTAATACCTAAAAAATGGCAAAGAGCAAGTATTTTTGTTGCAAAAACCATGACTGTGTCTTTATCTAAGCAAAATCCTCATATATATATATGTAGATAGATAGATGAAACAGTGAGAAATTCAGTTAAATCTAAAATTCCAAGGTAAAGTTACATTAGGCCTCAAATACATGCTTTGTGCTATTTTAGTACACCTTGTCAGAAGACATGGCTAGAAGACATGATAACATTTTACGTATTTCTTCACAGCAGTTATTAGGATAACTGAACTATGTATGAATCTCCAGCATATACTTTCTGGTCCCTTTTAGGGCAGAGAAGTTTCACACAGAAGAGAAACAAGGATCATATTTCATATAAAAAACATAACTTCGGCAGAGTTATCAGCTTGCACTGATAAGATAATATTGCCAAGAAGACACACAAGCAGAGTAAGTAAAACACCAGGTGACCTCATTGAAAAGCAACTTGCACAGTCATCACCCTGATCAATATTACAGATCAAACTACTCTTAGGGCAAGAAAAAAAGAAAAGCTTATGATTATTCTCAAAAAGGGCAAGGAAAGAAGTAAATTGTAGCAGGAAAATTTAACTTCTTGTAATAGATTTACACAGCCTTGTTATATGATAAAAAAATCATACCAAACAACAAAAAGGAACCAACAATGCCCAGTAAAAGAAGGTTCCAGCTACTACTACACAACTCTTATTTAACAGGGTTCACATTATAACCAGAAAAGTTAATAAAAAACCAAACAAACAAACAAGAAAGCGTGACTGCATTAAATTAATAGGCTGCCCTGTATTTACTCAAAAATATGGCCATTAAAAACATACCATACAGGTGGATATTTCAGTGATGTTCAACCTGTCATTTCACAGAAGAATATACTTAAGACGTTTCATTTTTTTCAGTGGGGTGTTAGACACAAGTTATGTAATCAGACCTGGAAGTCCTTGTTTACTTCAAGTAATTAAAGATTTATGGCTCTGTACAAACTTTCCAGTTTCGGGGAGGGGTAGGGAGGGGGAAGGTATCCTTGAAGTATAAGTACAGTTCTAGAGCTCTGGGACAGCATAAATTAAGAATATGTATTCCAGAAAGCTGCTCTGCACTTCAGTGTACAGAACATTAAAAAAACGAGTGTAAATCACCATATTTTGCCTCAGTTCTTTTCACTAGTGCATACAAAAGCAACTCTGGAGGACAAGAGCATCTCACGGAGTAATATATTTAGTAACTCTAAATCCACTTCACTTGTATTTTGAATTGTCTTCATTGACTATTACCTGCACTAGTAAACAATTTTGTCACAAAAGCATGGTACAGAATTTAATCACCTCACAATTTACAATGGAAAGCAGTTAGTCTGCTGCTGCACATGCTTCTCAAGGACCAGTCCTCACATTTAAGATTTGTGGTTAAACGACAACAGAATGTTTCTTGGCAGTGCTATCACTGCATAAAGAGAACAAGTCAGAAACTGACACTACTTTAAAATTCTGGTAGAAAAAAAAATTCACTAGCAAAACCATTAAGTAGACAATATAGATGGTTCTGTGTTCTGTGAAGCACTACATCTTCATTACCTGTAAAGCACCTTGCACATACCGTATACTCTTTTTCACTTATAAAGAGGTTGAGTTCTACTCTTCCGTATCTGTATATGGAGCTGCACTCATACAGGGCAAAAAGAAGTCTCCAAAGTCTGTTTCTTTCCACTTCTTGTGGTATGATTCCAAAAACTTTCAAAGGTACATCTGTTTCAATAGTGTGTAAAAGCATTTTTAAAATTTTGCAGTATGTATTAGACAATTTCATTAATTCTAATGTTTAAACTACAATTAAGAGAAGAAAGTCTGCGAGCTCGCATTGTTCAAGAATGAATACAGTTCAAGCCTTAGTCAAAGCTAAGCCCAGTTTGCATTAGACTAAACCTTTAATAGACAAGGAAATACTTATTATCTCATACTGCCACAGGGCAGGGGCAGTTTTGAAGTTATCATGAGTCTAAGTAAAGCTGAAATGTAGAAAATAGTATCCAGTAATCCAACATGTGTATTAAATAGAACATATACCTCAAGCAAATCCCAAAGATTCTGCCAAGCTGCCTATGCACCCTTCAAATGAATTTTAACATGTGGGATCATAAATGTATACCTGCCCTCCAAGGAACTGCTGCTACACCCATCGTTTCAAACAGTTTATCAGAAGACACGGCAGGTGGTTTCAACACTCCATTCACCAAAGGATCAAGTCTGAAGAAGTCACCATAAATCACCTTTAACTGTCCATCCAGGCTGTTCTCTAGGGACTGAATAAAAATAGCTTCAGTTGAAGAAACTTGTATATAGTAACTGGTCTTGTAAAACATTCAACCCAAACAAAAAAATATGTTCAAGCACTACCTAAAATTGTTACCAGTCAGTAAGAGTCAAACCTCAGAGCTGCTTCTTGCAGCTGATAAAAAGAATAGCTTCTTTCTTTCAGCTGATAAAAATAATTGCTTCCTTCACTGTGCACAGCATTTTGACATTTTTCATGCTGTTCAACTTGAGCTTTAAAACACATTCTTAAATTAGTAATATGTTCAGCAATGTTTTTTCTTAAAAAAACCAAACAACTATACTCAACTAAGCAAACCACTTTTTTTAACAATTTAAAACTAGAATTCTTCATATCTGTGGAGAGAATGCCTTTTGAGGGATTACACATTTTAAGTCAGGTGAGAGTCATTGGTTCCAAACCAGCACTGTAACACAAACCTTCTAGAGCAACTTCTGTAGCTCTGTGTCTGACCCCCTTTGAATCCACACAAAGCCCAGGTGAGCAGGAAAGGACAACACATGTAAGTGTCAATTGCAGGAAAATAGATTAAATAACACTGTGAGATAACCAGAGTTATTATTGTAAGAGTATTTTTACAGATTTCTTATAGCTACATACGGAACTCTTGCTTAAACATACATATCTACAATGACTCCAATTAGTTTCAAATTTATGCATGAAACTATGCATAGGAAGACTATGTATGAACTTGAATTCCTACATAAACAAAATTCCAAATCAATTAATTAAAAAATATTCTGCATTTGCAATGTACAATACCAAATTACTGTTATTAGGCGTTATTTCAGATGTTACAAGTAACACCGCCTAATTCCTTTTTGATCCAACACTTATTACTCAATTTAAGTTAATTTCTCATTTTCCCTTTAATTAAGTTTTAGAAATGTGCAACTAATCAAAAGTGTACCTGTAAGTCTGGAAGAAAATCTGAGTTGCTTTCCAGAGCTACCACTCTAAGACCTGCATCGAGAAGAGCTCGAGTCAAAATTCCAGGACCTGAAGTAGGAAAATTTTTTTTAAATGTAGAAAACATTTTTAAAGTGCGTTTTTTTTCCCAAGGGATTTCCTTTAGTGATTTTCCCAACACAACACTTGGGACATACCACCTTCAACAGGAGATGGCTTGTGTTTGTTTAAACACTTCAAAACATGAGTTAAGAGAAACGATTTGCAGGCAGCCTGCCCGAGATTGCTCACTGAATTACACTAAGCACAGCGTACCAATTAGATACTGAGGAACATCTGAGATAACGTCTCAAATATTTCTACTGCTTTTTCTTCTGCCAACTGAAATATACTTTGAAACTTTACCCATTATCTCTACAGATCAAATACACTCTGCAGAAATGTAAAAAAAAAAACCCAAAAACGATCAGGTAGCTGCAGAGGACTTGCCATAGCTCACGATCTTGGGTGTGCTTTTACCGACAGAGATAAGGTTCGCCTACAAAACCACATTATCACCTGACAGAAACTTACGTCCCTGCTCACTCTATATCAAAGCTTTAACACGAGCGACTCAACCCTGCAGAGTGCGCCCTCACTCATTCCCCGACCTCTGCATAAAAGGACCCCCAGGCACACTCCCACACCCACCCTTCCCGGCAAGGTACCGGGGCGGCGGTCCGGCACAGCCCCCAGCCGGGATCCCGTCCGGGGCGGCGCCGTAACGCAACGCAGCTGACCCCCGGCCGAAATCCCGGGAGAGGCAGGGCCCCGTCCCCTTCCTGCAGCAGCAGCCCCTTCCTTTCGCGGGGCCGGGGTCCCGGTACCGCCGGTGGCGAGGGCGGCAGCTCACACCGCCCCCGCAAGGTCACTGGGCGTGCCCAGCAGCGCCGCGTCCCGGGGGAGCCCCCGTTCGGAGGGCGGCCGAAGCCTCGGGGCAGCTCACCAGGAGCGAACTCGAGCAGTGGGGACTGGGGGCCGGGGCTGGCTCCGCGCTGCAGGCAGCGCCGCACGGTGCGCGCCAGCTGCGGGCAGCTGATGAAGCGGCGGACCACCAGGCTGCTCCGCTGCTCCTTCTGCACCAGCCGCTTCGCCTTCGCAGGCTCCGATACTCGCAGGCCCAGGTACTGCCGCCCCGCCGTCACGCAGCACGGCGACAGCCCGCACAGCAGCGGCCGCAGCCCCGCTGCCAGGAGGCGGCCGCAGCCCGCGGCGCCCAGCGGGGCCCAGCCCGCCAGCATCGCCGCGCCGCCCGCCCCACGCTTTCCAGCTCCCGGTGCGTGATCGCCGCGGCAACCGGGGCGTCACTTCCTTCTCTGCCCGGCCTCTGCAGCGCGCTTCCGCTCCGCCGACGGAGGGCTCTCCTCCCGCCGCCCTCCCTCTCTATGGTGCCCGCCCCGCTCCGCCGGCAGCCTGCGGCAGCACCAGCCCCCGCGCCTCCACGCCATGCCGGGTGGCGGGTCCCGGCCGCCCGAGCCGCCACTGAGCTGAGGTGAGCTGACAGCGGCTTATCCGCAGGAGGAGGAGGGGAAGGGGAGATGCTTCCCCCGGTGCCGCGCGCCGCCGCCTTCTGCTTGTCTCGGCCGCCACCGGGCGCTACAGGGGCGGGTTAGGGCCGCCGGGCGGGCGGAGGGAAGGTGCCGGTCCCGGGCGGGCTGAGCGCGCTGCCCGCCTCGGCCGGGCTGGGCAGTGGGCAGGTGCCGGCGCTGCGGCTCCTTGCCCCGGCGCGCTGCCCCCGGAGCGGAGCACGGAGAGGGCTGAGACGTGCGGCGGCTCGGGAGGGGGAAATTGGGCCGGCGAGAAACGCTCTGCCGGGCGCCAATGGAGCGATGTGTGCCCGGTGCGTCGGTGAAGTCCCAGGAGCTACGTATTTAGTTTGAGGTTTGCCTGGGTGTTTCACGGGAGTCTTTGATCTCCGCGTCTGCAGCTAAATAGTCACTTCGGGACTCGGTTGTTTGTATCGCCCTGCCGCCCTCAGCAGGTGCAGGATCCTGCTCTGGCCGATCTCCGCATCGGTTCTTGTCGTCTTCTTTCTGCTGGATACCTTGTTGCAATTACGCTTTAGGTAAACCCGGTAATTTTCAATAGCAGTGACACTGTCCTTCCAGCATTATCTCTTATGCCTGAACGAGAAATAACTTCAAGACCATCTTCAGAACGTTTTCAAGTTCTGTCGAGCTGGAGTTCATCCTTCAGGGATACTGTGTTAAAACATGTCACTGGCAGGTGAGTGGAGTGGCCGCAGTGTGATGGGGGAAGGGAGAAAGAATCCTCCCAGCGTGTTTTCCCCCTCCCTGTTTAGTTTGTGCAGAAAGCAAGAGATATCCGGCAATCACAGCGTACATTGGTCTTCAAATTAGTGGCTTAAAAGTAGACTTTCTATATGATTTTGTGCAAATTTCTTGGTTTCTTAAATCTTGTTTCTCTGTTTGTGAAGTAAGAAGTTAACATGTGCATACTTACTAAACAAAGTCATTTTGTTTGGTATCTCTCTCTTAAACAGAAATTGGGATAGAAAATTGTGGTTTTGCTATTCTCTTTTTGGCAGACCTGCATGTGGCATGAAGAGGTGCTGGGCTGAATTTAGAAAAGATTTTAAATGCCTTATCAAATGCAGCTTTTCTTTATGTCTGCAATTTATTTTTAAATACTCTGCTTTTTTACACTGAGTGCTGTAATAGTTTTCCCTGTGCCTTAAGGGAAATGGACAGATTGTTCAGCTGGATGATGAGATAGACCTCAATCCATTTTTAAACTGGACTTTATGTTTTAATAGCTTTTTCCCTCTCTTACTAATTAGTCTGATAATGCAGTAATTTGTCGGACTTTTAGAACATCAAGCAGAACTTGGTTTTCTTAGAGAAAGTGTTTAGTAATGTCCTAATTCAGCATTCCTTATCAAGGTTTATTGACCGCTATGGCCACAGAAATATTAGCTATAGTTTTAAGCTTAATTAATGAATTTTGGAAATTTTTGTTGCCAGTCAGAGCACTCAGGAGTGCTAGGGTCATCTTTGAATGGGCTGTTCAGAGCAACTGAGATTATTCAAAGGAGTGTTTGCTGATAAAAGACAGAATGCCCTGACAAGTCTTCATACACTAGAAATGATACACTTTTCTTCACGTTTTTATTTATTTTAGCTTAGTGCTTGCCTAGATTGTACTACAGGTATCTACAGGCTAAACTTATGGTTTGGTTTTTTTGTCCCCCTCCTAGAACTCCCAGATATATACTGAATCTTGCATGCATGAAGGACTACCTCTTTATGACCTGGTCATTATCTTTGACAAACTATTGAAACCTTAGGAAAATGGTAAGTTTTGTACATTTGTTTTTTATTTAGAAATTACAATTAAGAAAGTTGTTTAATACATTAAAGTGTATTGCAAGGACATTTGCACAGTTGTTTTTACATTAATGGCTGATTGTGGCATATATTTTCTAGTTTAATTCAGCTATCACCACATGCAAATATTTGAATTTACAATCTAACCTCACAGAGCTTTATGTCTTTGTAATTTACGTGCATTGTTGGGTGCCCTGAAATTTTCCTTCTAATTATTGTTTCCTGAAATAAATCAGAGTGAATCAAAAGGGTTCCCTGTTTGATTGGATTCCAGTCTATGCTTGAACCAAAAGAGTTCAGTAGTTGTATGGGTCAAAAAGATAATAAAGAGATTTTTTTTTTTTCAATGGTTCTAAATACCTTCTGCAGTTAACTTTATTTGGCTCAATCTAAAATGTATTCTTCAAGTTAATATTAAAGCATTAGTCTTTTAGTATTACTTCGTTATGCATTAACCTCTTGGCCATAGAAGGTATTGACAATCATTTCTAAGTAAGGGTGAAAATTGCAGAAGTATGTAAGTCTTGATCTCAGTTTTTCAAATTCTTATGCCCATACTTCATTTTAAGTACAAATTTGGAAGAATTTCCATCTTTCACCAAAAAACCCCCAAGTATAGGAATGGAAATTTGCAGGATCATATTTTTTCCTTGTCCTGATAGTGGATACTTACCATTAGAGTCTCCTATTTGGCTCAGAATACAGATTAAGTTTGAAAGGTTTACCTGTTACAAAATACGACCTCTAATGTAAATTTTAGAAAAAGCTTACAACAGAACTCAGGTTCAGCAAAAGAGCTGAAAGAATCACTTAAGCCTATTTGCTTCAGTAATGTGAAAACAAAATAACCTGCTACATGCTTGAGTGGGCAGAAACATCTCTGCCTTGCTGAGATGCAAGATGCCACAGAATTATCATTTTCACTTATTTTATTCAGCATACTTGAATAATTTTGTTTTAATTCTGTGGTTGGTGATCAAGCGAAATAGTAGGAGTGGTAAGAGTTTTCTTCAAAAGTGCTGTAAGCACTGCACACTCAGAAAAAGGGTCTCTAGAAAGAATTATCTTTTAAAAATCAATCAGAGAGTACCCTCGTTCTTTTGTCATATTTTCTGGTCATCGCTGTCCCCCACTCCAAGCCCATATATGCACAAAGGAAATCTCCCAGGAACTGAAGTAATCCTATTTAATCCTATGCCACAATCTGGTTTGAGATCCAGTAAGCTTGCAACCTGTGTGTTGTGTTGGACATCTTCCTTTGAAGTGAAAGTCAGTCTTTATAATGAGATCAGTAATTTTGTGTTTAGAGTTGTTATGGTCTATAAACCTCAACTTACTGCTTTCCTACGTGTCCTCTGTTGACAATTAAAAATGGCTTGACATTTGAATGGGGGGGTGGGGCTGGGGAACAGGGGAAGTTCTGCTGTTTGGCCAAGCTATTAGTAGCAAGGGAAATTAGAATCCAAGGTTCCTTGGAAGCATGCCTAGTCCATGTGACAGTGTAGATTCCAGTCTAGCGCTGGAAACCTGATTAATAGGAAGGTACTGTCCATTAAAAGTCTGTTAGATCAATTGTGCAGATCACTGGAGAGTGACTGCCTAGGTACCAATTAAGTGAAACTATCAAGTCAGTTCTCCTTTGAGATAGTTTCTGAGCACCAGGTGAATGGTCATGTGTAGCTAGTATAAGCTTATTTGAAAAAAAAAAAAGCTAAGCCACTCCTCCTTTGCTATTTTTCTTATGTAATAATATGCTGTTTAATAGGAAAGCTTTTTCATACCAGGTGCAGATCGACTTTGCAGCCTTACAAACACTGCAGCAAAGTTCACAGCTAACAAAAGAGCCATTCAGCACAAAAACAAACATTTTTTTAAATGAGCTGATGCCTTGAATTCTGTCCCTACTGATGCTAACAGCAGTGTCCATGTTTTATTCCCCTTATAATCAACACTGAGCAGCTATATTTTTGACATTTTCAGCAGAGAGGTGAAGGGTTTTGTAGTGTGAAGACGGTTGCATAAGCTGTGTATTATAAGACATTTTGGCAGGGGTACAGACTTTCTCACTGTGCTTTATCTGCTCTGTGTATACAGAGAAACTCAGTCCCTAGGGCTATCAATCTGGCATCCTTCATCAGCACTAAACTTGCTGCAAATATTTTTTGTGTTCATGCAATAAAAAGTGCTGTTAAACCTTTGTGGGCAGGAGTGAAAACATTCAAATAGGTGCTTTTTCTGTTTATTTCTCTCGAATTTCTCTTCACTGAATTCTGATGAGCATGTTCTGCTGACTTAAATTCACTCAGTACATGTTGGTGTGTTTATCTCATCATAAGTCTTTATTCAGAAGGCTTTTGAAATGTTGCCTTGCTCAGGAGTTTGTTACGCTAAAGATTTTTTTGATTTTTTTCTTTGTTAATCTACTTACAATATAACTGATGTCTTGAAATTGTCTGCCTAATTGATAAGGAAAGTGTAGAGGTGAAATGATGTTAGCGTCAGAGATTTCTGTAGACAAATTTTGCTGTGTTGCATGCTTGCTTTTTAGGGATGGAGTTGCTCAGGAGCACGAAGTTTTCTCTACTGTTGTTCCATTGCTCCATCTACCATTGCTCCACCTGTCCCAAGTGAATTGCTAACATGTGGCCTTAGAGTGTGAGCTTTAACACTGCTTTTCTCAGTCCATGCGATTAATTTAATTTTCTCGGTTTATTTTGTTTGGAACATTAATATTACGCTGCAGGGCAAATTCAGTTTAATTCAAAATAACTTTAGGTTAAAAAAAGAAAGAAAGAACCCAAAACTAATACTGGTGTTCATTTTATCTTGGTAATATGAGCATGGTAGGAAAGTGTTTAGGTTCACTTGATGAATATGTTACTGAGATAATACAGACATTCGTAATGTACATTTTGGAGGTTGTTTCTTAGTGGTTATGACTTGGAATTTTGTGTGTTTTTAGCCTCAAAGTGAGGGTATGATGATCTTATCACTTTAGACCAACATTTCACCTGGACCTGGATCCTAGTTTCAGTTGTTGTTCATGCTGTTGTTGCAGTGTTACAGTTGACCCGTGGCAAAATAAACAAATTGGGCTGCATCTTGTCCTGAAATTACAAGTTTGTAAGTTGTTCAGTAATATTTTAGCATTTTTACTGACTCAGACATGCACAGTGCAGAGCTTGCACATTTGATCCTAGGAAGATTTTATGACAGTTGGGACATAAAATTACTCTTTATCCAATGTTGTTTTGGAAGCTGCTTGGTTTCTTATCTGAATTTCTTTTTTTTCTCATGGAAGACTATTAAAGTCTACTATTTTAGTAGTGAAGTATAATGTCATTTAACATAAGGAGAAATAATAGTCATTCTGTGTCTCTATGGGCTGTAAAACTTCTGTCTTGGCATCATTGAAACAATCTTGCTTTAGGTTTTAAGATAAATTAGTTTTTACCAGCTTACAGTATTGAGCTTTTGTTCATGTTTGTGGTAGTCGGGACTTTGTAAGAAAGATCTTTTTTTAATGGAAACTCCTATGATAATAGGAGTTTTCTGAAAAACTGATTCAAAACAAATTAGAACTCTTGTTTACAGGCTCAGGTATTACAAGCCTTCAAATTCTGTATGGAGAAACTGGTAACTGTGTGCTTCAGAAAGCCTCTCCAAGATCTAGTAGTCAAAAGTATGTGTAAATTGTTAGAGACAGCTCATATAGCCAATATCTATTTACACAGTTAGAGCTGAAATGAATTTACCTTAATAACTTCCTGTTGGAAGGGGGAGAGTTGAAACAGCACTCGAGGCTAAATTCACCACTGGGTTTAAGTGGTTGCAGCTTCATTAACTTCAATCAAGTTATACCAGTGATTAATTTTTTGGGGGGTTGTGATTTGCTTAACATAGGTCTCTTCCAGTTCATACATGATTGCTCACGCATTTAAGGGCCAAAAAAATAAAAAGAACAAATTAGATGTATTATATCTCCTTACAGTCCTTTTACGGTCCCCTTTACCAAAGTATTTATTTCACAATCCTGCATTGTATTCATTTTTGCTACGTTTCTGTAAAATAAATCAGTACTCTGTAGTTAAGAAATGCATTACAGATGATGTAACAGTGTGACTGACTTCATGGAGGAGGTTCAGAGCAAAGAAGGGATTTGAGCTCAGTCTTTTGTATCTGACACTGAATGATGCAGAAACTGGCCCATCCTTCCTTTCAGTAATATAAGGCAAATTGATGCAAGATTTTGATGGAGCTGATGGATATTCTGATTTTCTAATGATGACTATTATTCAGGCTCTAACAATTAGCTCTGTTCTTAATTGACCTTCTGGTTGGGCCTGCAGGCTTGATAACAAAGGGACTGCAAGTATGTAATACACATGAAAAAGAATTGTTTCATAACTTTTATGGACAGTTTTCCATTCTGTTTGTGGTTGCTTCTGGCCTTGATATGATTTAGGACCTCGCTGAATATTTTGACAGTGCTAATTTTCTTTGTGTTGATGAGGGCTATAAAACTTGCTTGTCCCTCATCAATACATAAAAATTACGGAATTCAATCTCAATGTGAAATTCAACGGTCAGAAAGTCCTGAATACTCATTTCTTCAGTTGGTCAACTTTTAGATAATCACCTCGTTCTTCTTGCATCTCCATTTCAAGGGACTCTGTTCTGTCATCTCTGCTTTTTCATATGTGTTGAAATTTGTTACCTGAGATCGTGAGACATACTGTATCATTTTATGTTTTTTAGCAACCTCTTATGAGGTAGGATCTGTCAGCTTTCTCAGGTCCTTGTAAAGTAAAGATTTGCATAAGAGTGAATTGAGCTGATTCATTCTCATAAATATAATCTGTGTAGATTTGAGGGACTTCTAAATTTATTTTTTTCCTATAAGAAAAAGGTACCTATCCTAGAGAAGATGCATAAATTTGTCTGGTGGGAAGTCTTAAATTTTTGTCATGCTTAGTAATCAAAGTTGTGCACATGTTTTGAAGTGTAACAAAAATCTGGGAGTTGTTCAATTAGAAGGAAAATACAAAAATCAAAAAAGGCAAATTACTATTTCTCATAAGACTTAAAGGAGGTTCATGCATCCCAAGGCAAGACCAGTTACTCATATGCTGTTCCTGGCCAACATTTGTCTAGCCTGTTTACAAAAGAGCAATGATGAGAGTTCTCTGTTCTTGTAAAGCAGTCTGGTCTACTGCCTTTCTACCATTTCTCTACCTGAGATATGTTCTGCTGTTTTGTTGCAGACAAGAATGAAAAATGAACGCATTGAATGGTGAGGTTGCCTTTTGTTCTTAGAGCATTCAGTAAAATTTGTTGTAGTGAAGCTTGAAACCCAAAACTTTTCATACTCTTGGGGGACTGATCATTGTGTGTTTTGAGTGCTGACAAAGAGGTTGTTTGTGTGAAATTTTTGACAGAACTGTCATATATTCTACTAAAAACTACTGTTTGTTCCCAGACAAACCTCTTGGATTTGGCTGCTGACTGAAACATATTTTTAAAGTCATGTTAAATCTGGAATAGTAGATTATGCCTGGCAGTATGTTTATCATTGTTTATTAAAGCTGTGAATAAGCAGTATGGCTAGGAAGCTTAGAAGTTGAAAATAGCATGTGGAACTTCCTCTCTAAACCTCACTATTTCTGGTGTTTATAGATGTGAATGTCATTGTGCCTTTAAATGCCACTGCCACTTGAGAAATGTCACTTCAATGTCAGAAAGTGCCAAACCACCAAAACGTTCATGCTCAGACACTTTTCTAAATTCAGTGCAATTAGATAAACCACTCTCATGTCTTAATACTTCCTGAAGGAGAGCAGACTTAACACATTTGAAAAAAATAGACCTCTTAATCTGTGTATCTGACATAGAAGCAGAAAGCACATATAAAGATATTTTTTCCCGTGTACATTTTTTTCAAAGACAAACAGGGCAAACTGAACAGTTAAGAGAATGTTAATGAGATTCTCTCATGACGAGGCTGTCCAGTAAAGGGATTGTACATAAGACTATCTTGTGAAGTGATAAACTACTTATGAGTCCATGCTATAAAAGAACACAACAACGTGGTAATTTTTTTTCTGCAGAGGTGTCAGGTTGGATAATGGAAGCAAACACATAAATATTCCTCCTTCTTTGGAACCAGCAGCATTCCAACCATTGTGTTGTACTTAAAACACAATGCAGAGCAGAATTCTGCTGGCTGGAAATGAGGTGATTACAGCTACATGAATTGCCTTCCACCTTTGCTGTCTCTTTCCTTCTGCAGCAAATTCTGTGATGTTCAAGTACATCTTCAGCAACAAGTACTTCTCTTGGTTGTAGCAAGGCAAGAACACTCTGGTGATAATATTCCTGGCTTTAGGTATATTTTGGTTTCCACATCAGAGGAAGAAGCAAACTGTTGTAGAGAAGTTGCATTTGCACTTCCCTAAAGAACGTATGGGCTTTTTGTTTATTAGCTCCTGTAACAGCATAGTAGTATCAAGGTTTAGGGGGGCTGGTGGTGTTTGTGATTTTGTTTTGGCTTTTTTGCCCTCTTCAAAATTCATCTGTGCTGGGTCAGGAATGATTCCAGTTCTTACTACCTTTTTTTTTTTCCCAAATCAAAACACAATCCAAACAGCTGTATTTAAGGTTATATTTCCACAGTAAGAATAGATGGAAAAAAGCAAGCAACTAAAAAAGTTGTCAAAATTATATGAAGTTGTATGAAGTACATAAAAGAGAACACTGAGCACGGGCTTTTTAAAATGGAAATTGGCCTAAAGTACAGGTGAGGGGCCATATTTCTCTAATCTACATACTGTTTGTCCTAAAACAAACAAACATACAACTAATTTCTTCAATACAGACTTTATCTTTTAGCCACTTGACAAATACTTTTCATTTTATTTTTCCTTTGTGCTGTAATCACCATGATTACATGTGCCAATTATATGAATTTGTGTGGCAACTGGAACTGAAGCACTTCTATTCATCAGCACCTTTTAACAGAGGTCAGCACAGTTCTACTCGGTGTTAACTTTTATTTTAATTTTGGGCAACCAGTAAAGGGAGGCAAGATGGGCCTACAGAGAAACAAACATTTTTTTTGTTAGTATGTTGTTTGTGTTTACCATTAATTTCATTGACAAAACTGTAAATACAGGAACTGCATGTTAATGGTCTTTTAAATACAGTTTAAATCACGAGGGATTTTAATACCATTTTTGTTAAAAATTGGTGTTTCTACTTGTGTTTTTAGGCAAAGCTAAAGTTCATTCTCACAAGATTTAGCTTCACTTTGATACCTGCCTAGTGCCTTGATGAACTCAAAAGGAATTGTAGATAGCAGCATTGAAAACCAGGAAGAAAAAAGTTTCATCTGAGGGGGGAAAAAATTCCTTTTAAAAGATCAAGGGCAAGACTGTTCTAAATTCTTTGAAATAGCTCTTTTTGGATTTTCATTCTCTAAGGAGTCCTAAGGGTTGTAGAAAGGAATAAATTTTCAGGGCTACTTTTATTTGGAGAACTGCTGAGTTTCAAGTAATAAACCCAGAAATGTTGTATACTCCAGCCTCTCAGCTAGAGAGGGACTATCATTTTAGCCAAATGTTCAGAGGAAGTGACTTAACAATTTCCATCAGAATGTTAGCTTCTTCTACAGAAAATATCACTTGTCAAAAGCGTCTTTTTCTCATTTTGCACAATCAAATAGGAAACACTTCGTTCAAATGCATTCATATTTCTGTTTCCCTGTGCTGGCTGTTGAAAGGATAAACTGTTGTCTATGGAAAGAAGCAAGACACTGGTGGTAGGACATCCTGAATTTTAATTATTGCTGTTAAAACTAATTCCTCGTTGGCTTTGGGCAACTTCAACCTCTTTTGATGCATCATTCAATCTATGAGCTGGGGAAAGCAGCAGTAGTTATTTCATATGGTAGAAAGAGTAAAAAGTGAATCTTTGAAGTTAAACATTGTGTTTGGGATTATTTTTTTAATGTTTTAGAGCAGTTATGAATTAATCAACATATCTGTAGTGTGGGTAATAATATCTTAAAATTCTGATTATTTATGGTCTGTTTAAAGTTCTGTCCTCCTCTTAACCTTTTTGTCTTTAGCTCTCTTCGAGAGAAAATGGCTTGATTAAAGAGCATCCTTCTAGTGAACAGATGCATTCTGCAGATCCTTCCTCAGTATCTCCTCTAGAGTTCCCTTCGACTTTCTGGTGCTCAAGGAAAACCAATTATCATTTAATGTGGCTGCCAAAGGAAAATGCAACTTGCATGTCTAATGTGCAATTCATTATTCTTCTAGGCTAGGATAGAATATTTCCATTGGAAGGGACCTACAGTTTTCACCTAGTCCAACTGCCTGAGCAATTCAGGGCTGATTCTTAAAGTATGTTGTTAAGAGCATGGTCCAAACACCTCTTTTACTGGCTTGGGGCAATGACCACCTCTCTAGGAAGCCCATTCCAATATTTGACCACACCGTTGGTAAAGAAATGCTACGTAGTGTCCAGTCTAACCCTCACCTGGTGCTGCTTATATGTTTTAGGATAGGCAGTAATTTTCATTAGACTGGTATGGCTGGAAATGGTTAGCATGTTCTTCAGGTTGGAAGCAGAGATGGAATTGTCCTGGGCGGTGCTGGCTGTGGCTTTTGTGTTGCCCAGCTGGTGGTGGCTTGTTGCCCTCTGTGTGCTTCTCTGGAACTCCTTACTGTGTATCTAATCCAGCCTGTACTTTGCATGCTTGTAGGTGAGCGTGTGCTTGGAGACTGTCAAAAGCCTTACCAAAGTAAACCACACACATTATTCTCCCCTCCTCTGCTAAGCAAGTCAGCTTTTTGGAGAACTACCACTTATCCATCATAAATCCATGCTGATTGTTCTTGATGACTTTCTTACCCTTCATATGTTTGAAAATGGTTTCAGGGCTAACTTGCTGTGTTACCTTCCAAGGACTGAGTTGAGGCTGTAGCTCTCTAAATCCTCATTCTTGTCCCTAAGATAGGAGTGATGTTTTCTTTTTATTTTCTTTTTTTTCTTTCCTCAGTACTTTTAGAAACTACAGAGTTTGAAGGAATAAGTTGGGGAAAATTTTTTTTGTAATCTTTATCAGAAACACATTTCTATGTATGAAGGAAAACCTACTTATTCTTTAGTACTTTTTTTTTTCATTTTTCTGCAACATTAATTCTTCTACCAAGTAAAATGAAACATTAGCTTGCATATTTATGAAGTGTGTATTTCATTTACTTGAGTGTATCAGGTCATAAGTGTTAAGAAAACCTGGTGAAGAGAGGTATCCTAAAATGTTTTTTCACTTAAAGGAAAGTATAGGAAGCTGCTGTAGGAGGCTCAGTGTGGTTGCTGATTTTTGGTTTCACTACTTAAAACGTGAGTTAAATCTAGTGAGGTGTACATAATGGAGCTGTATTGCACGTGTATACTTGCTAAATGAAACCAGCAGTATTGCTGTTCTTCTAAAGGCTGAAGATGGGAACTGATACAATAACAGTCCTGTACAACTAACATGTAGCTCTTCTACAAAGCTACTCCTTTTTGTTCCTATGAATGTGTCTAATTGCAGCATTGATTAGAGTTGCATGTTCACAAAAAGAGAAAATTGACTCCTGCTGAGAGTAGGTGGGGGATTAGTTTTTTTTTCTTAACTCACCATCTGCTTCTGTGTATACTGAAGACATGTTGAACATTTTCTTGAAAATAATGTGACAATTGAGTCAATAAACACGTTCTACTTCCATCTAATTCTTGTAACTCAGTTACTCTATCTGCAAATTTGATCTGACACCGTCACTGACAGAATTAAAAGTCGTTCTACTTTTATTCCTCCCTAGTTTATTTTTATTTCAGGCAAACTATGATCTTATGTGACAAGAATGCTTTTGTTTTAGCCATGGATTTAAAGCAGAGGAGGGGACGATGACATGGGGTGGTTTCTGTTTATCCTTTTGTTTTTCTCATTACCTCAGCTGTAACACTGTGAGCACTGCTGTAAAGATGAGCTGTGCTTTTGCTCAGGTAACTGGAACCAATTATAATGGGATAAAAATACAACTTTATAGATTTTTTTTTTTTTTTGCGTGTGTGTAAATATACCTTGCTTTAAGATTTTAGGTCAGTGAATGAAAGAAATTCTCCATACTTTTAGCTGTATCATTTGGCTAATGTGATTCTTTATTGGCTGATGTTATTTTTCTATTATAGTGTATATACTATGAATGTTTCTTACGGTTTTATATTTTAGGTCTAAAAATATCTGGTGGAAGATTAAGTGGTTCAACAAGTAACGCTCTAATGGATGGCAGAGAATTTCCACCAAATGATCTGCAAATAGACTCAAAGGACAGTCTTCCTACTAATTACAGGGTAGAAAGTTTGGCATCTCATTTGATTCCTTCAGCTGATGAAAATGAAAATCAACTTGACAGTGATGGGAATGAAGTTCTGACCAGTAGTAGCACTGCTATGGGACGACAGGATAAAGGTGAACAGGATAACATCAATAATAATGAGAATATGGACAGTGGAGACTGTATCCCAAGCTGTAAGGAAAGTGAGACTGAGAGGAGATCTGTAAATGTCCATATGGACCCTCAGCTGGAGGAAAAGCCTATTACAGAAAAACAGCCAGGTGGAAAAAGAAGTCCAAGAAGCAAAAGAAGCTCCAGTAAAAAATCTAAAGGTACTTTATTTTAAAAGTTTTTGTTCTGTTTACTTCAGAAGTAGCATTAGTTTAAATTTGTGAGCTAATAAGAAATATATTTTAGCTGTTCTACTAGTTATTTTTAACATTTCCCTAAAGGTTTGGTGGGTTTTGGTTTGTTTTACTTTTTTTTTTTTTTTTTTCCAGAACTGCTAATAGTCCTCAATCAGATTCAACTCTAGATGTTTTCATCTTCTGTGTTTTAACAGTGGCCGTGTAACAAATGTAACCCATTAAGTAAACCCAAGTAGAGGGAAGTACACAGTGTTAATATGGAAGTTGGGCTGGCTTCCAAATCAAATTAGACAGAAATCCAGGCAATATGGTTTTGTTCATTTGAACATCATGATCGAGTACAAGATTTTGGTGTCTTGATCTAATGTTAAAATTCGAAATCTTGTTATGAGTACCAAATAGATTGATCTTGGCCTACTGTTGTAAAATTTACTTACATTTTTCAAAGCTGACCAGATAGTCCTAGGATGTGTGTTTTGGGTAACAAACAGTTAAAAAATGTGTTCTTACCAGTTTTTGATGTTACTTTTTCCTTTAGATTTTTTGGATATTAATTGGATAAGGAAAATGTAATGTTTATTACATATTCTTATTTGAGATCATTCTTTCCTTTTTGGAGGAGTAGGATTTGCTGTAACATACTGTGTTATATTAAGTTTCCTTTGCAAATGTCATTATTTTAGTGACAATCTTCTGTTTAATTTCCACCAGATATTTTAAGTGATCCCTGAATATCTTTCTACACCCTCTACATTAAAGTACCAAATTAGCTTTCTTGTCTTTATATCAACTCAGAGTTGAAGGAGAGAGTTGTCAAACTAGGGTGGAAGATTCCTGAGCAGGTGACAGCAGAGCACCACACAAGCAAGCTGGAATCTCAAACTAGATACTTGTATGCCATGTATTTTTGTGATTTTAAAAAAGGGTATTTTTAACTATTGGGAAATCATGGACAAGTTTCTTTGATTCACAACTAAAGAAGAGTTTTATGAATCTTTTTCCTTATAAACATACCTGTTAGGATTGCTGTTAAATGTTGCCATTCTAGAACTGATGACATTTGACATAAAAAACATATTGTTCATATTCCTCCTCTTGCTAGTGGCTAAGACAATTTTTGTGGAATATGGAAAATTACATTTTAGTCATTTTTGTTTGCTTGGGACTTGCTCAGCAGAATATTGGTAATCATTAGAGAAGCCAATCTTCTGCTCTCAACATGTGTTCACTTTAGAAGAAAGAGCAAGTACTTGCACTTGTGATGTCTTTGAAACCTGCTAAATACTCATTTGTAAAGCTTGAGCTTTATGAGTTTAACTTTATAAGTTAGAAGTTTGATTACTGACTTTCTATATATGCTTGAAATGTGTTGAAGCTAAAATTATCCTCGCTTTTACTGTCAGTAGACTGGAATGCAAGATTAGAAATCACTGTATCTGGTTGAAGATTCATCTGGTTCAATATTCTTCCCCTGACAGTGGCCAATAGAGGATTTGTAGGTGAGAGTATAAGGACAAGGGAAACATGTAGTGATTTGTTTGCATGTTCTGCTTGCTGTCTTCAATAACCTCAGGACTTCCCACATGGGAATTGATCAACTGTAATACTTTAGAGGGAATTTGTCACCTGATTTACAGTTGCTTTTTGCATCCATTTTGGTGTCCTGGAGTAGGTACTTCCAGGATTTCATCTATCTATTGTTTGAAGAAGCATTTGAAGGCTAAAAGGAAGTGCTGCAGTAGACTTATTAGAGTGGATTGACAAGTCTATAGCTTCTAGATCCCAATTTTTTATCATGTTCTTTTTGTGTACTAATCATAGTTTTGAATGTACTATGATTATGTCTGGTTAAGGAAGACTAGTGACCAAAGAATTGATGTAAATTTAAACTGATGATTTTGAATTTTAGTGATTATTTGTACTATAATTCCTTGTAATGAATTGTACTATAGTGTGGTAGAAATAGCAATTCATGAAGTTTCATCTGTTTCAATGTATTTTTGTAAGTATGGACTTCCAACTATCCATGTTCTCTGAAAATAAGTTCACCTTTTTTCTAAAGGTCAGTCCTGGCATAACTGGTAACTTAATGTTGTAAAATCAGTGTATGATTCCTTAGCATAGTATAGCATGGTAACCTGCACTCAATCTCTTTTCCCCAAGTTAAATTCTGCAACATATGCTTTTTCTGTAAATTATTCCACTTATTTCTTGAAGCAGCTTGAAGCTAGAAGAAGGAAGAAAGTGGAATGTTTGGGATGGATTTGCTGTTGAAATGAAACATATGAATAAAGGCTTGTCAAATTATATGGAAATTCAAGCTCTGTTATTTTATTTAGGATTCTGTGCCATACTAAAGATTTTGGGCTTGCTCAGTTAAAATTATATCTTTACCACCAACACTTTAGTCTTAAAATCTATTCTCTTAATAATGAATGGTTTTTAAATACTAGTTGGTCTTTTTTTTTTCCTCCCATAGTTCTTGAATGAATCAGTCTGAACCAGCTTTCTGTTATTACCAAAATGTGTTTAAAAAAAGAGATTGCCATATGTTTTCTGTACTAGAAACTTCTGTTACTGGTGACATAAGCTAATCCTACTGAATGGAGAAATTCAAATTCAATCATAAAACAGAGGGCAATATCCATTTCATCTTGATAGCAAATCCCTCACACACCTCTGATTCATTCTCAGGCAGGTGGCAAGTGCATCTTAATTTCATATACTTGTGGTACTGAGGAAAAAAAACCAAAAACCTGAGACATCGAAAAATGTAATTTTTTTATTCACAAGGTGTGTCAAAATTTGATATTTTTTAGGCAAACATGGGGCTGCTTCTATGAACTGCTGGAGAAATTGAAAGTTTGCTTCTCCCCATGTCTTAGGAAACATTGGCACACCCAACTGTGCACAGAAGGTGTCTGTTGAAACATTTGTGAGCCTGGCAGAGCAAAACGTTGAATCCGGCTCTCTGCCGTGTGCATCCTGAGTGCTCTGGCCACTGATGTCTTGTGTGTCTTTTCACATACGTTTTCATAAAGGCTTTGGTTCCATTCTAGGATGGAGCAAATATCAGTGCTTTATAAAGTGAAAAAACTGAATCTTTCCTTAAAGAAAAATCAGAAATATGTGTAAGATACCAGTATTTAATAAAAATAATTACATATATATATTAATCTGCTTTATACAGGAAGATTGATTGATTCCTGGAAAAATAATATTGTGTGCAATTTTCAAGAACAGGGAGAAAAACATAAATAGGGTTCTTGGCCCATCACATCTTTATGATGAAATAGTATTAATAAGTGTTACAATAAAAGTTCTTTGTTATAGTGCTACTAAGGCACAAATATTGCCTTGTGTTAAAAATCAAACAAGGTAGAATTAACTTGAGTAACTGTAAGGCCTTGCTTTCAGAGTCAGGGAAGAAATTTGAGGGCAGAATTTGATTCCAGGTGAGTGACAGCAGCTCAGCTATATTTAGAAATAATAGTGCAGTTTATAAACTATGTGTTTGCAACAGTATCACGATAACATTAAAGTTCAGTTTTTTCATGATAGTTGCTGTTGAGCAGGTTGCAGTCAATGTGTCATGTTTAGATATGACAGGTGATTATTAACTGCTAAATAAACTGCAGTCTGAAGTGACATTTGGTTTCTTCATTTGTTTTTCTGAGATAAAAGGTTTGCCAGAAAATGAGGACCCTCTTTGCTGATTTCATGATCATGTGCTAAATAGGAAACTGTATTTTGAAGAAGACAGCCTTAATTCCATCTCTAGAAGTATTTCCTGATTTGTATCTTGCATCCAGTTATGTGTCTTGTTGCTGTTGGCCCACAGGAAGCCCAAATAAATACCAGAAAATCAGATGTGCATTAATATTGAAAAAGCAATGTTAAATTACACCCATATTTTTTCTGGCAGTAAGCCCTGTGAAAATAGCCACCCACAGAGACTATGAGTACTACTGAACTGGACAGTTTACTTACTAAAGAGTTTAAAATAACCAAAAGTAAAATCGTGGAGCCTTCGGTGGACAAGCTAATGCCTTTCTTTGCCCTAAGTCTAAAACCTGAGTCATCACTATAGGGTTTCAGTGGTGATGAACACAAGGGGATCTGAAACCAAGTGGCCAAGTTGAAGACACAAAATTACTTGAAGCAGTTCCCTCACCTGTCCTGCTTTTAAATGATAACATGGTTCTCAGAAAATGGGTATTGCTGGGGAACAATACTTATAACTTGAGTTTATTAAAGTTTATTGTGCACATTTCTGTGGCCAAATTCTCTTAAGTTGTTTTAAATCATTATGGGATTTTTTTTTTAAGTTCAGTCCTATGTAAGTGTATCAAATTCAATGCTGTTTTATGGAAAAAAAGTTCATTAATTGCTGGAATCAACTCTTTTCTGGTTGCTCCTAAGACTGTGTTTTATAGGAAGCTGTAATTTATTGCTTTTATTCCTGATCTTCATGAGAAACTGACCCAGTCAATATATGGGTAACTGATTTCTCCCAGTACTGCTGTCACTACTATAACTACTCTGTACTTCTTCCTTAATCTCATTTAATGCTTTCTCATAACAATCATATTAATGATCAGAAATATACTACAAATTTTGCCTTTCTAACAAAAAAAATGTGGGATTTTCACCCAGAAAGTTTTTATCTTTAATATTCTTATAAAGTTATGCTTTACATTATTTTTCATAGCTCCAGTTGAATGTCTGACTTTTTACTTCTATAAAATTGGAGACAGGCAACAGTGAACTGCTAGGAAATGTACCATGGAGAGCCTAGTTTTCTGTCCAGCAAGAAGTTCCAGAATCTAAACTTAGTTTACATTTCCTTGTGTCACTGTTAGACAACATAGAGCTGCCCTACTGCCTCAGTCCCAGGACTCTCAAACTATCCAACTGTCTGGAGTGGTCTTTCTTTTCACTCAGCAGGATAGTATTCCTAGACGTCTCTCACCCACATTAGAATCCCCCATTGTCATAATCTGGTTCTTCCTATCCCTTAAGATCCTGTTGTCACTGTGAGGAGCCATCAGTGTTATCAGCTGAAGACCAGGAACAGGCCAAATTGTCCTTCCTTCCTTGCATCTGTCCATCCTCAGGACACCTCCTTATATGAGGTCCTTGGCAGGAGCAAGGACACAAACTGAGAACCGCATTCACACTGTCCTCACCTACCTTCTTTTTGCCCTTTCTGAGCAAAACTGAGTTCTAAACAACTTTTAGGTCATCCTGGTCTCTTAGTAATAACTCTGTGGAACACTTTCAGTCTGAGTGTTTCGATATTCCCCCACCCTGTAAGTTAAAGTAGGGTCCCAGTTAGAAGTGTATAAATATGTCTGATATGTATATTACTGTGTTCTTTCTGGTAGGTGAGCTCACAGTGAGACACACCTGTCACAACTGATTTTGACTAGGCCAGTACTTAGTTTAGCAGGGATGTTGTTTAAGATACTAGGTTTTATTCATAACTTTCATATTGAAGTTTCATAATAAAGCAACTTGGTGTATTTTTTTGAATCCTAACCTAAGTACTTGTCCTTTTTAAAGGAGTTTCTACAGTGGGAACCTCAACAATCCAGGAAGAAAATACTCTTGTTACAGATACAGGTTTTGCGCAGGCTGAAGGTGCTGTTGAAGCAAAGGAAAACTTTTACCCCAAAGAACAAAAGCAAACACTGCAGTCTCTTTTCTCATTGCTCCGTGAAGAGGTTGAGCAGATGGATTCAAAGATACTGCCCCTGTGTCTCCATCAGGTACTTTCTATGATTCTGGGATGCTGCACCCAATTTTGGGGTTTTTTGAGACCTTTATTCATTAGGAAAAAATTGCATAAATGCAACTTAGGCCAGTACTCCTATCTGGACAGAATATTTTGATGTATAGCAGATGGTCAAGGCAAATATCTCCTCTAAGATCTTCTAATATTTGTTAAATTATAAATTGCCTTGTAAGTATGTTCTGCAGCTAAAAGAGACTCTTAAGGATGGGTTTTCTAATTCCCCAAATGGTGAAATTATAGCTTGGCAGGAATATTTAGGAAACTCACTCTTCAATATACCTTAAATATGGTTTGAAAGACACTGACATAGTTACAAGCCGGCAGATACCTATATAACATTTAAAATCTGGAATTGTTTTTACTGTTGCAGACTTCTTTTCCAGCATAAATTTCATGCATTAATGGTAGGTTTCAAGGTTTCTTAGTGTGTACCTTAATCTAGGCACTTGCCACACCTGCAAGACAAGAGGGAAAACGGCGTGGTTTGAAAAGTAATCTCTCTTACAAACTGGCCAGTATGTTGCGCTTTTTGTCTGGAGGTTATGATGCAGAATGAATATGTGGATAGAACTTGATGCAGTATTAATTTATAGTTTGGTTGTGTCAGACTAACAGTGGACTAGAAGTGGACCTTTTGTTTGGCCGTGGTGTCTAATATGGCCTATATGTAGATACCGTACATGTCTGATTTGCCTTAGTCTTGATTACATTGTCTTTATTTTGGAATATTGGATTATTTTACTATTATAAATTTTCTTGTTGCAATGACACTCTTGCATTCTTATTCTCTTTGACACAAATAAGCAATTATATGAGAGAAAGAGGTTTCTCTTTAGTATTGCATATTATAGATAATTTACATTTGAGATAGAATTTTAAATTATTTTTTCTAACCTGTGCTTGAGCAAAGATATTTGATACTGTTCCTTAACTTATGAGAAGCTTAGCTTTAGGATTAACAATTTGTACTTTTAGCCACATCAAATTTAGTGGTCATTCATGAGTCAGTACAAAGGTCATTTTTGGAAAAATAACACAGGGCAAGAACCTAAAATGCTTTACCAACATCAAGGAGTGCTATTGCACATGATGGAGGTGAAATCTGTTGCTTTTTAAATGAGGAAGCCAAACCCTGTGGGTAATAACCTTTTGAAAGTCATACAGGAACTATGACAGAACTAAGAACAGAATCTGCATTTTCAAATTCAAACATGTACTCAGACACGTTCTCTTTTCTTAAAAAATATCAAGCATTTTGAACAGAGTGTTTGAAAGAAAGCTAATGGAACTTACAAGAATCATAACATGCTTTTTAGTTGGGGAGGGGCAGGTAAGGATTTGAAATTTAGCATTCTTGTAAAGTGAGTCTTTTCAGAATTTTCTTTCCTTTTCTAGTGAATTAACCTGTTATCCTCAGGTTTGATTTGTTGGGGTTTTTTTCAGATTGCTAATACAGCCTGCCAGTAACTTTACACCGTCTGGCAAATACACTTCTATCACATTCTCTTTTTATTCTCTATGAAAAAATTCAATGTAAAATCAAGAGCTATGTCAGGTGTTCTGAAGTATTAACAATCCGTGGTGTTTGTGGGAAGTTTGTGTTGAATATTTAAAGGCTGTGGGATAGCGGCTGTTCTAAAGAGTCAATTTTTAATTAAAATAGAATGTGATTCTTTTCCTATCTTGAATAGGATTCATTTGATTTGTTTAGTATTTGTTACAGAATCTAAGTATTTTTATATAAAACGTATATACAGAGCTTTGACAGCTTCAAAAATCCGTAGGAGGCTACTGTGGATAGCAGACAAAATGTGCAAATAAAGAACCTTAGAAGTCTTTTTCAAAGGTATTGGGCTCAGAATGGTGTAGTGGTTAGTAATAAGGCTGAGAGCCAGGAAAATACAATTTGTAATCTAGAGTCCTCTCTGAAGTTCCTGTCTTTTTTGAGCAGTCATCTTTAGACTTTTACAAAAGTGCTTATTTAAGCCCTCCATATTATGACTACTTAAATTGATACGTCCCAAAGATTTTGAGACTGAATTTTTGTGTACTGCCACAGAAGTCATTTGTGTATCATCTGTGAGGCGCCTCAGCCTGAATGTTCTGGTATCAGAGTACCTGCAACTCCTGGACACGTTTTGCCAGCTTGGCCCTTGCCTCCCCGTGCACGGCAAATAGGAAGACTGCCAGCATTCACGGTCCCTGAGGACTGGTTAGTTGCTGCTTGTAAAGGTCACTGATAGTGTAGAGTTCTATGGAATAATTCTGAGGTTTATATTTTTTGTATTTCATTGCATTTACAAACAAAGCTGTCAGTATTTCTCAGCTTTCTAGGAAAACCTGCACGTTTTTCTAGCAAGCACAAATAAGTTATTGCGATTCTCAAATATTATTTGCCTACAGGGAGACAGACTTCTTTTCTCATCAGTCAGGAAACCTGCGTTTCTCCATTTTAACACATTACAATATAATGCTCAGGAGAGCACAGCAATTATCTTAATTTGGTCAAACATAAGGAAACATTTGTCAGGCACAGAATTCAAACTCTTGAACTCGTATCAGTAAAAATAGTACTTCTGTTCTAGATCATTTTAAGGCTTTCTAATATGATAACTAAAAATGTTTCTGAAATAATTTTTCTTGTTGTAGCAACATAAAACCCAACTAACATTTGGGAAATCCATTTTTGTGTGAGAGAACTTAATATTGCTCTGGTGTTTGATACTCTTTTTAAAACTTTTTTCCTAGAATAGGAATATGTGTATTTTTTCTGAATATTCATATCTTACCCAAACTAAATAGGAACTTGCAAATCAGATGTTTAAAACTCTGATAAAAAGTTTACATTACATCCTTACCACTCTCATGAAAATTATAGATTCCTAATTAATTTTTTTTCACTTTTGCAGATAGCCGAGACCTATTTTCAAGAGGAGGAATGTATCCTTTTACTTGCAGAAATTGTTGCATAATATTAAAATAATGCAGCATAATAAAATATAAAAGACAAATGCTTTACTGTTAACTCACATGTTGTGGGTCAGGGTTAGAAAGAAGTGAACAACCATAATTTACCCATGAGTGAATATACAATATGCCAGCAAATCCTCCTTAATCAAACAACTGGAATATGAGTTAACAGCTGTACTGATGCAATTGTTAGTAGTTGGGCATAAACAAGAAAGTAAGAAAATATTTTCAAAGAACTTTTGTTTTTATAGGATAACTTCTGTTCTAGGTATTAATAACTGAGAATATGTCCAATTTACAGATGGGGTATATATTATATCAAATAGGGCACTGTTATAGTAAGAATGAAATTGTGTCAACAGTTGATTAGAATATGTACTACAAGTGTCTAGATTAGAAAGAAATGCCAAACACACTGAGCTAAGGGAGATCAGCAACCTGCAAACAATAGCAAAATTGTGTTTGACAAATGCTAATTAATCAAAACCATATCAAGATAGTTGTAGGAAAATATGAGTACTTGCCAATGGGAAAAGTTCAATAGTCCAGTTTATTTTGATTTGTTCCTAGATGATGCAAATAAGTTTGGTCAAAAAGTAATAATAGTTGAACTGCTGATAATTACTCTGTATGTTAGTAATTGTATGAGAGAATAATAATATTTAAACTTAAAATTAAGTTACAATTTTAGAAAAGGTGGACTGGGATTTTCTCTTCGCTTTAAAGGGAAAATGATCAGATTATTAAAAGGAGAGGCCATAGTGGTAAGCCCTTAAGGTATATGTGATTCCCTAAGATGCATCATATATTACAGAATTTGTGTATACAGATTATTTCCTTATTATATAATTTGTTACAAACAAAATACAGCAAATAGGCAATTGTGATTATTTAGTAGGCTAAATGACAAAACTCAAGAAACCTAGACAAATTATATTAGCCTGTAGATAAAACCAGAGAACTAACTGTTGCAATATTATAAAAACAATATGTAAAATAAAATATCCGTCACTGTCTTAGAAGACTGCACTTTTGTTTTGATCATCCCAATTCAAAAGTATCCATCAGAAAATCAAAAATGCTCAGCACAAATTAAAGACATGGAAAAGTTCTGTAGTAAATTATGGTGCAGGGGGAAATACAATAAATTTAAAATTTAAACAGCATGGTAGAAACAGTTCCTCTTTGATCGATGCTGCTTTAATTGAAAGGCACTGTATTTAAAGCTGATCAAAGGAAATATTTTTTTTAAGGCAATGTACACCTGATGTGTGGAATTCAACACCACTATATAATACATATTTATGAAGTATATCTCCTCTGTACCTCCAGCCATCAGTTTCCTGAGGTTAATAAAGAACTTACTTGATCATGTTGCACTGTATTAATTATCCATGACAGACATTTTAATTCATCCAGTGTGGAACTTCATATTAACAATAACTCAGGGTTTGTTGCTGTGATCCTCTAGGGCTCTCTCTGTGATCTGTAATTCTGTTTCTAATAACAGATTTCCTGAAGACAGGGAATATCCTTTCCAGTAATGTTGTTGTTCATAAGCCATGGCATGAGGCTAACAAGAATAACAAGCACTGGTTGTGTTTTTGTAATAATTACTCCAGTATTTTAATTAGCATGAATAATGGAAAGTGATTTTTCTGTCTTACTAAGAATCTCATTCACTGTACTTCTGTCCTCGTTGTACTGTAGAATTACATTTCAAATAGCTCGTAAAACAGCTCTAAACAGCATAACTAACAACTCAGGCTTGGTGGAACTAGAATTATCCTGACTATTATAAAATACATGACTATCAGTATACCTTTGTGAATATATTGATAAACCCTAAGGGGGGCAAAAGGATTCTTAGTAAACTCAGCAGTCTAAGAGTGTTGCATACAATGGTTGAAAAGGGGGAAGTATTTTTCAAAAGTTTAATTTGGATAAATCATTTTAATTCTGTTTCCAGATGATCAGTAGGAGCCATATTTTCAGTTAGTCATGGTTATTGGCATGTATTTGTATTTTTTGAGAGATATGTACTGGTATTTGTGTAATTTTTCATTTCCCAGAGATTCCATTTTTTTGGTAAGAGTTATCAGCATAATAACATTTCACTTGTTTCTTTTCTAGGAGAATCTTTTGTTGTGCTTAAGGCATGTGGGAAGATGTAGCTGCTGAAAAGAACAGGATTTTCATTTTTTGAACACTTCTCAACTTACTTCTTACCTGCTGTTTTCTTGTCTGCTATTTTTTTCTTTCTTGCACAGGAATCTGGGTGTTAGCCATTATTTGTTTTGATTCACTTATTTCAAATTCCAAGTATATAATTACTTCCCTTTCAAACATGGTGCCAATTATAAATAAGTCATACCATGTCCACATATGTGTGCATTTGTCTTTAACCTTCCATTCAGATGAGAAGGCGATGAAGTTCATTCAGCTTGAAAGACTGTATCATGAGCAGCTGCTTGCAAATCTTTCTTCCATACAGGAGCAGTGGGGTGAGTACCAGCTAAACTAATACAGCAGAAGAAAGACTTAATTTAGTTTGTATTTATAAATAATGGAGTTATACATATTGCCAGGCTAAAAACGTTGCATAGCAAAAGCAGCACTTAAATCAGAATTTCCCTGAGCTTGTTCCAAAAGAAGTATTCCTGCTTTAGATTTGCTCACACACAATTCATGATAAAAGGTGCAAATAGTTTGTAATTTATTCCGTTAATCAAGATTTTGATCCACGGTTGTTTTGAGCTTATTCTTGGGTTAGTGTTGGTAAGCCTGATGTGATGACAGTGCAGTGTGTTGTGAAAGAATAGGATGCTGTTCTACATAGTCTGAAACTAGATTGTAGAACATACACAGAAAAGTTGTCAATATTTCTCCATTAATTAGTTTCACCTAGATGTTATATTAAGCAAATTCTACTTTTGTAATATCTTGAGTAAAAATTACTTTGATTTAATTTAGAAAGAAAATGGAAAACAGCCATTCCTAGTCCAGTTACAACATTGAAGAATTCAGGTAAAGAACTGAGTGGCCAAGAGCTGGAAAAGCTTACTAGAGTTTGCTCTTCGCATCAACAGTGAGTATAAGAAAGTATTGTTACTTTTCAAACCAATATGTTACCACAGCTGTTGTCTCCTTGCCAGTATAGGTGTTTTAAAATAGTTAGTATCAAAAGCTGCCTCCCCCTGACTTGAATTTGGTTATAAAGTGATGTTTCTGATATGTAACTAAAATATTTTTGTTACCATCAATTTTCACATTGTTTTAATATTGTTTGAGGAATGGATGGAAACTAGATCTGAAATGTTTTTAGGAAAGCATTAGTTTTCCAGAAATGGAATTTTGAGTTTTATTATTTTAGCCAAAATAAAAACTGAGTAGTGTTAGTGTAGGAAGAGAGGGACTGTAGAACTGATGATGGTGTTCATGTCTAATACCTACTGTTTTAATCATTGTTTTGAAATGTCATTGCCCAGCATCTCAGACTTCAGCACCCATACCTACCCTATAGGACTTTATTCCCAAATTTCCACATTTTAGGACAATTCCTTAATGCTTTAAGTAGTTCTTGTTATTTTCTATTAATTTCATATGGGTCGCATTTACATGAAGCAGTGATTCTGCACTTTCCTAACATGACAGTATTCTGAAAAGTGAAGTCTCAGTTCATACCTGCTTTTCCTGATCCATCAGCCTCCTGAACCAGTATTTCACAGTACAACAAACTTGTGGACAGTACCTAGGGTGCTTTTCTGGGTAATAACACATATGGGTTTGTACCTGTCAGGAAGGAGCAGATCTGTTCTTTCATGGGTGAATGTCCTACCATCTAGACATTGATTTTAAGGGACAGATGGAAAAAATTATGTGAGCTGCCACTGAAAAATGATCAGCCAACGGCAATAAGGAAACTAAAGACATTCAAAGGCTGTGATAAGGTCTGCCTGTGACAGGAGAGAAGCTCTCAGTCAGATGGGGAGAGAGAACATTTTCTAGTACATTTGCATTGGCTTAGTCAATCTGGATATAAGAAAAGCCAAAATGCTCCTGTTGTTCATGCATAGTACGATTTGGCTATCAAATTTTTTTCTTCCGGGTGATGGTACCGAAGTTTGGAAACACCCAGGCTGATTGCCAGAATCCAGCAGGGATTGTTTATTTGTGGCCTGAATGCCTCTGGGAGGGAGCCCCAGGAAGAGGGGCAGGTCCAGCACGTTATCTGCATGTTTACACCTGCAGCATGCTGCTGCTGCTGCTGCTGCTGAGAGATTACACTGCGAGATTGCACTGAGTGCCCGCGGGCTGCCTCAGCCTACATTTCCTCGCACGTGACCTTGCAAGCCCACAGAGAGATTAAGATTCAAGTCTGTTGTGATTTATGTGCTGCAATGAGCAGCACCTCCCTATTGTCACCTGGATTGTCACCTTGTTGAGAATAACTCTTTCTCCTTCATTTCAGTTATGAAATATAATCCCTTCTTCTGAGAAACTGTGCAGTTTCACAAAACTTAAGGCTTGTGTTCATTTGCCATGATTAATGCTCTGTATTTAATATTATTACCTTTTCAAACTCTCTAGGCAAAAGCCTATTTGCTTTTATTGTTTCCTATAGGGTTTTTTCCCCAAGCTTTACATTCAATTTATTTTTTAATTAAAATTACACTTTAATTTTTAATGAATAACATGCAGGTCTTGGAAAATGTGAGCATTTTGCTTTTGTAATTGAAAGTAATGTAACTTTTTCTAATACTCAGTGTTTACAGCTATGTACTGGATGTTTGCTCTTTAAAGATAGTTTTTTGTGTCCTTTATTTGAAGTTTAAATGGTAAAATTTAAAAGTCAATGTAACCTTTAGAAATTTTGTTAGAGAATATGAACAACAGTACTCTTTTGTGTCTCTATTTTTTTAGTAGCTTTAAATAAAATGGTCCACATTTTATCTTCTTCATTGCTATATGAAAGATTGCAAAACAGATTGTCTGTGATAAATCACATTGTGCATCTACCCAGTTTGCAAAGTCCACACTTAGTGTTGATTCACCTGTGAATCTGAATGGAATCAGTGGGAGCTGCTGTACCTTACAGAATCCAGAAAATATGTCTCAGTCTGTGGAGAGGGAAATATATTTTGTGAGATTTTTTTCATTCCTCAATCCCTATTACAGTGATCAGTATTTTAAATAGTAATATATAGCAAGTCCTTACATGTTTTTTAAAGTTGGCAGAGTTTCTTCCAACGATGATCTTTTACAGGAATTTACATTGCTTCATATCCTGCAGTAAATTTTCTTCTGACTGCTTTCTCAATTAGGTGGAACAGTGTTAGGACTAATTGGTCTTCTGATGATATTCACATAAGTACAGATCTGTGCTTGAAGGTATGCTAGCAGGCTGACACTGTTTCAATGGAAGAAAAGTTCTGTGCTAATTTTAGAGCAGAGCAAAGGTTTCTAAGACTTCAGTTACATTTATTATGAAAAATGCTGCTGCTAGGTTGTTTAATTTATTCTTTTTTTCTTTATTGCTGCAGGCCACAGGCATCCAAAAAGAAGGTAAGCAGCTGTTTAATTGAATTCTGCTTTGTCAAAGATCGGTAATACATATACTTTAAATATCAGATAAAATCTTTCAAGTTTAGAAGCTGTTTGAAGTTTGAATGTCTCAAAGTCACAGCATTCCTGTTTAATTCAAAAAATTACAGGAAATATTATCATATTTTACAGCTAGTATCTGCAGAAAATACATGGGAAAGCAGTTGTTTGCCTCAGTTAATGGAATCCAAAAACTTAAAGGAAAGAGAAGCTGCTTCTTTTAAATCAGGTACGTGTATGTATGTACATGTGCATACATTTGTTTTAAATATTATACTATATGACATATACCTATAAATACAATTAAGTTATTTCATTTGAAGCTCCAGCATTTGTTGGACTTCTACAGGTGCACAAAGGGATGAAATTTTTTTCACGGCACAATGGGTGTACTATGCAATTCTAACTAATATTCAGAATTGTAAAGAAATTCTAGCCTCCATCAAAAAAGTCTTAAATGTGCATGCATTTACAGCAGCTTACATAAGCTACAAAATGGTATAAAACCAGCTATAAATGCATAATTTGTATGTATAAAATACCAGGCACACCATCTGATGACAAACATTCTGAAGTGTGGCAATTCAGTACAGTTAACAGTATTAGTAAGTATTTTAACTTACATACATTGTACTGATTTTGAGATGCATTTTTCTGAAACAACACACAAAATGATGAAGATTTTGGGGGGTCTTGAAGACAAAAACCTGCTTCAGTTAATTGTTTTCCGTACATGCTTTTGTGTCATGTTCATTTTCCTTTTCCTGCCTTGGGGCAGTGTTTTGAGTAATTTGTTAGAAACTTTAGGTTCTTATGAAACACTTACAAATTAATGAATTGTTAAAATGGACACAGAGCAGGAAAGGGTACTGGTGTCTTTATTTCTTCTCTCTCTGAGCATTCCAGTTGCCAAAATTGGCCTAAACAAAGTACCTTTTCTCAAAAACAGATAGAAATTCTCATAAGATGAGGATTGGCCTAAGGGATCCTCAGAGGTTCCTTTCAACCTAAACTATCCTACAAATGTGTATCAGCCAGGATGTTCAGGAGTATCAGAAATTAATGAATATACTGAGTCATAGTTCTCTACAAGTGTAGATCCTCATCTCCATCCTCCTGTCATGTCCCCTATACTGCCTTTATTCTTGTAACCTAACTAAACATAAAACACTGAAAACATGAAACAAACATGTTCTGCAGCTCAGAAAGCAGATCAAAAGGACACAGTGCTTTTTATTTTTGGATGGTTGAAAATTCCTATGAAAAAATTAGGCTATTACAATTTTTTTCACTGATTTTTTTTTTTTTTTTTTCCAAGTGGGAACAAAAGCTTTCTGGAGAGCAGAATTTCTGAACGTTTGAAAGTTCTAAATTCAGGAGCATTTTGTTTCAATGCTGAAATACTGTAGTACATAATCTTGACTTAATGTGGAAATAATTAATGGTGTAAGTGGATTTTTTTCATGCCTTTCTCATAATGTAAATCTTGTCAAAATGCCATCAAAATCTTTGGGTTCCTGTGAAATGTTGGTAAATTAATAAAGCTATGTCATCCAATGAAAAGCAGTTCTGCTGAGAATTTTTCAGCAGTGTTAAATACTTTCAATACAAAGGTAGGAATATTTCAACCCTAACTCAAGTCTGAATAGTTGAGATTTGCGAAAGATGCTTTTCACAAGATTAGCAAATTCTTGAGGAAGCAAGGAATTCTCTCCCAGACAGGTGTGAACAGCTGTTCAGGCAGCCCTTGGTCATTAGCTACAGCTGCCCCTCACAGTGCCAATGCATCAGTAGCATGGGGATGGATGGGATTTTCTGCAGTTAGAAGGATTTGGATAGGGAAGGCATCAGTATGAACCACCAGAGAAATTTGAGAAAGGTGATTTGTAACTCTGAAATAATATTTGAGCTGTGCCTGAGTGATCCAGCTCAGGACTAGAAGCAATATGACCGTTTGGGGTTGGTTCTTGATTTTGCTTGAACTCCAACAGAATCTTGTATTATAGTAAACATACAGTTCCTAGTATTTAACCTTTTCAGCAATAACTAAAATGCATGGGCCTTCTCACTGAAGATTTAGAGTGCTTGACTTCTGCTTTTTTTGTTTTACTCCTCTACAAAAAAAAAATTGAAAAATGAAATGAAAAATGAGAAGTGAACGTGTAAACTTTTACTTCTCTCATAAATGTATCCACCAAACCACAGGAAGAACTACTTAACTCATTTAGCTGCTTGTAGTAGAAGTCTGACTTAGAGTAAGACAGGAAAAGGAAACTGTCAAGTGCTTTGAGAACTGGCCTTCATATGGATTCACATTCAATAAGAATTTACGTAGCAATTATCAATAAGAATACATAAATTGCATTGTAGCAATATCTATATTACATTGTAGAGATCGTTGCACTGTACTATATTAGCATTTTTGAAGTAAAATCAAACTTCTTTGGTAATCTAAAGCAAAAATTACTTCATTGACCTGCTGAAGGCATATGGGAACATAATTTGAGCGTCTGTAGGTAATTGATCCTATTCACAATTCCTCCCTTCTGGGGACACAGGGACCAAGAAACAGCTTTGTAAGAAGTCAGCCAATCAAGATTCCTGGGATAGTCACTGAATTAGTTTTCTGCTCTTCTGAGCAAGGGTTGTGAATGGTGTGTTGTATTACATTTTGCTTTCTGGCAGATGTTCAATCTGACTCTACCAACAGAGAGAATTTGGCCCTTAAAGCTGTGTGTGTGTGTGTGTGTGTGTATATTAAAAGATGAGATTTGATACATCCTTTACCTGTTAATTTCTTCAGTTTCTGACTGAAAGCCTTAATAGCCTTAGTGTTAGCTACAGATAAATTAATGTTTCATGGAAACTTCTCTAATACTGCATTTAACGAAACCCTTAGCATAAGTTGGCAGTGTGTACATATGGATCTGTTTCTAGGGTGGGAGGAATTCCTTATCCAGTGGGGTTTTTTTAGGTTCCTATGGGATTTGTTTTTAATTGGGAAGAAGGACAAAGATGGAGAAGTGTGAATTCTCTGCTGGTAGACTACTGTAGATCAATGCTGTGTCTGCTAGGCTGTCTTGGATTAACAGGACCAAGTGGTAGCTACAGGTTTCTGTGACAAACAAAGCAAGTGACGATTTTTAAAGCAACTCTGTTAGAGTACAAAAAATACTTTTTTAAATTACCTTAAATGCTTTTGTTGCTAAAAAATTTCAGTGGACACTTTGTATCTCTGTCAGTCAGGTAAAAATTACTGCCCTTGGTAGATATGTCTTCATTTAATTTAGTAGACAAAGGCATATTTTCTAATTAAGTCTTCAAGTATTTGTCTTAACTTGCCTTCAGTCTATAGTGGGCATGGGTTGCTGGAAGAAATTGTAAAGAAAATATTGAATGCTTGATGTGGAATGTAGCAATGATCGTTGCATCTCAGTTCTTGTACATCTGTGGTTAGATAACAGTGCTAGGATTATTTATTACTTTCTTAGGAACAGAGCCCTGAGCTCAAGGGACACCTTTCATAGTAAAGAATTTGATTTAATTTCCGATTCCATTTAATCTTTGTTGCAGTTGGGGCTGCCAACAAAGATGCGTGTTGTAATGTGGATGTATCCACTAGGAAAAATTGACAGATGGTAACAAAATCTTCTACCAATAGTTCAGGCTGTGTTTGAACTCATGACCTGTGTGTGAAGGGCTCAGTATCCTATTACAAATCCCTTGAGCCATCTACTCATCTGTGTCTAATTTTCAAAAAGTCCCTGTCTCATACCTATTCCTTCTTCCAGTGTGTTACAGAAGTTAGGTTCCTTGTACTCTTTCTATCTCTTAATGTCATTCTGATATTTTTCCCACAAATTTTATTTGCTGGGATATTTTCTTTTTCAATTTCCAAGCCTATCTTTTCTCTGTTTCCTCGTTTTTCATTATCCATTAAAAGGGGAATAGTTTGGAATGTAATAAAATTGTTCAGTACAATGAATTAATGCAAACATTTGTTTTAATGATTGTTACATTTGCTTTGTGTAACAAGTTCAGGAAATTGCTCAGGTTTTAGGTGAGGTTTTTGAACAGGTGAGGAAGGATAAAATTGCTATAAAGGTCTTCAGTCATTCTTTTGAGAACTCATGTAGTTAATAAGAGCACTGTTTGGTATCTTCATTAATCTGTTCATAAAATCTTTCTGCTCTTTGCTGTACCAAAAAATGCAAATGAGTGTTTTCTAGAGGTATTAAGTTGTTGTTTGAGGTTATTATTATTACTGTAACTGTAGTCGTATTATAATCTTAATTTAGTCTTTATTAAAGTATGGAATAAAAGGCAGTTTCTGTCATAGCTAGCTTGCTTTGGTATTTTAATTCTTAACAGTCCCTTTCTCTCTTCATAAGCCTGAAAATGGAGTTTTGGCTTTGAGTTTCTTTTCATGGTTAATATCCAGTAATTTTATTGACAACCTGGGCTAACCATCTACTCCTTCATCAGCATATCATGCTGAAGTCACAAGCTTTGTCGAATTCCTTGTGTGTCTCTGAAATTTCAGATAAAATTATTTTCATATGTATTGTAAATGTGAATACAGAAATAAGCTGTGTCAAATTGCATTTTTAATATGTAAACTAACGTATGTATCCAGAAAACAGCACCTTTTATGCAGTCCTTTATGGGAAATATTGTAATTGCTGTTTAATTTAGTGTTAACCAAAGGAGCTAGTGACCTGTGAATTTAAAATGTATTAAATTAGCATGATTTCAGCTTCTTTAAAGGAAATCTAGATATCTCCCTACGTGATAGATGCACTAGCATCAAAATACAGTTTTCTGTAATTAAGTGCATTTGTCTGAACTCCAGGCCTCCATGAGATCACCCATGTAAAATATCCTTTAGAAGAAAACTGTCTGTTCAGAAAGATATTTGCATACACATTGGGAGCAACTCTTTTTTCAGCAGGGCACTAAATCACGTGCTTTGCCTGCGAGAATGTGTGCAAATACTTTCTTTTCTGAATCAGGAGGCAGAGACTACTAACAGAATTATTCTGAGTGGAGCATAAAGTACCTGCCGTTTATGGGAGTGCATTTTGAAGCATTAGGTTACAATGTTATCAAATCACAATATACTCTTTCCCCCCCGGGCTGATGCTTTGAATCATTTAAAAACTCTGGAACTGTTTTTCCTATTGCACTTAGGTACTGAAACTTGTCCTGGCGTTGGACCAAAGAAAGAAGATAAACAGCTGAGCACTATTTCCCCAGGTGAAAACAAAACTGAGAGACAGACAGAGGCCGCAAGTCTTTGGGTAGCTGCAGGAAAGGACCACATGGAGGAGCAGCACTGCAGTGCTGATTCAACACTGGAGCCACACACCCAGTCCACAGGGACAGTGGGCAGGCCTTCTTCGGGCTGTTTATCATCTGGGGATGCCGCTAAAGATAACAGTTTGCAGCTGAGAGAAAGGCAGCTCTCCAAGGATGCTGTAAAAATAGAAGGGGCTGGGGAGCCTGGAGTGAAAGTCCCTCTTGAGCCAATGGTAGATGCTTTGGTTTTAACAGATGCTGATTATATGCCTACTGATTTGGGTCCTTCGGATAAAGATGTGCCAGCTGATAGAAATCTGCTCAGATCAAAGCATGCTGCTGGGTCTTCAGAAATTGCTAGTGGCCAGCTTGGAAACAGTGATCTAAGGCAGCAACAGATACAGCCTGATGACGATGATGAAAAGTCTTCATGGGACAGAACTGCATCAGATGAATACTCCGGGTGTAATAAAGTGTCTGAGCATGAGAGCATTGCCCATTCACAAGTGTGCAAGGAAATACAGAGAGCAGCAGGACAGGAGGAAAAGGTCAATAATGAAGAACAAGAAGACTTATTTCTAAGATTTTTAAATGGTAATGTAATAGACACTGAAGAATCTGCAAACATAGCAAACCAAGAGGACTTTGACATTGTTCCAGATATTTTACCTGAACGAGCATCTTATAACTCACTGGAAGCTTTATCACTAGATGACAGCTTTTCTTCGCTTGATGAACTTACAAGAAGGATAGAGGTTACTGAGGTAAATATTATGACTCCTATAAAATCTTTCATGTTTATCTAAGTTAAAATATTTTAGATATTGGCAACTTCCAAGTGTGTTAAATATTCCTTTATGTATCACTTTTTCAAATCTGAAATCTATACATATTTAATTGTTCTAAGTTATTCAGAAAAAAGTTTTGTTTTACCTCTGTCTCCTTGACCAGCAGTGCACTGTGTTTCTAAAAGTTAGATTGATCTTTATACATGAGTGTGAACACCTGGGGTTTTTAAAATTTTTTTTATTCTGATAGAGACTGTTAAGAGATCTTTTCACAATTCCTGTTAAATCAAATTTTGTGTCAGAGATCTGCATAATGCCCATGATGTAACATCGTTCATTTCTATTCATAGAACAAAGTTTGCTTTTTAGTGCCTATTCCATATAGGTGAGAACTACTTATGTATAAATTCTGTATTTGAATGTATAGGCTTCTTATTTTGTCAAGTTTAGGCAGCTTTGTTGTTCAACCCAAGTTAAGAAAGCTTCTAACCCTGAACCCACCTTCCTTAAGCACTGCTGATAGGCTGTAACAAGGGTGAGTGCTTCATAAGCTAAATGGCTCTTCTGAAAATAGAGAAGATTTATTGCTTTGGGACTTTTTTGGAGGGTGTATGACGACATCTTTGCTTTATTTGTCTTCTGGTTTTGCTGCATTTGCATCCATGGGACCTTTAGAGCTTTTTCGTTAAATGAAAAAATGAGTTTATTGTGAAATGATGTTATTTCAGAGGCTGGAGGGGGAAGACTTGTATAAAGGTATCCTCTTAGTTCTCTATTTTTAAGATATTTAACAATGCAACATCCCTTGGCAACAAAGTAGCAGTACTTGTCTATAGATGAAACTAATGCACAACTGCTCAGGGACAGCAGCCAAGCAGGGAACTAACTACTAGAGATCAGTGCTGATGTTATTACGTGTTTGGTAAAGTCTCCGGAGCTGAAAACAGCATTTTGGGTTTTCTCCCCACCTAAACAGTTTCTTGTCTCCTTCCCAAGATCATGCCTCTTGTCTTTTTGTGGGCTGTCAGGAAGCATGCCACATACCAGGACTGAGAGCCATGTGCACAAGGCTATACACAAGCAGATGTGGAAACACATATACCTGTTAATACATGTATTCTAAATCTCCCATATTGGACATTTTCCACCATTGGCTTGTGTTCACTTAGACATTGGCAGTCTGTGCTAAGCCCATATACATTTATAACAAAAGAGTAATTCAAGTATCATCCCTCAGCATTAAATTTTTTGAGCCCACTGAAAGTTCAGCATTTTAACAGAGGAGTACTCTTCTGTTTCACATAGATAAAGCCTAAATTAATCCTAGAACAAGTATTTTAAAACAGCTACATTTGTGCCATTTGTGTTTTAGAGAATGAGATAGGAAGCAGAATATTGATACTATTAGAAAAATGATGCTTGTATTGATTGTTCCTGTGACGGGTGATGATGCTTTACGGGACATCTAGTTCCAATTCTAGTGTGCTCTCTGTGTGCTCAGACTGCCAGTACTCTGATGGCAGAGTCTCTGCAGAGGAAAAAGTACCTTGAGTTTTTCCATAGTACTTTTTCTGGCCATATAAGGCATAGCGTTGGCTGCACTGGTGAAAGTCCACCTGAATCATTCTTAGCAGGAGGCCCGAGGTGTGTGTGAGGCAGGGGGCTTAAATGGGAGAAGAGAAGAAGGATGAGCATCAGTACCAATTAAAATTTGTAACATGCAGCATCTGGGATTGTTTTGCAATACATGAAATGTCTAGATGCAGCAGGGTGAGTTAAGGACAGCACACCAGCTTGTACTGTTTCATTATACACTTATATTTCCAGTTAATCTTACCACCTATCATTAGCCTAGGGGTTGCTTCTCAGAAGTGGTGAGCACCTACAGCTTTCCTGCAAGATACGTTTGAAAGATTTTGGCACCCCTGAGAAAGCAGCATTGTTAACTCATGTTCATTGATTCTGTTTTAGTGCTAAAATAAGATTGCACTGAAGTTTTGACTGATCTTTGTACCCAGCTGTAACACTTTTTCCTTTCTTGTCCTCTTGAAGCCTTTGAAATTGCATCATTCAGGCTATAGCAACCTAAGAAGATAACAGTGTTTTCATACTGTAGTTGTTAACGAAATATCTAGAAAAGGCATTGGTAGCCACATGAGCAAAAAGAAATAAATCACAGGAAATGTACCAATGTCACAGCAAAAAGGAAAAAATAATCAATTTTACTGTGATAAAACTTGTCATGGAGTATTTATGAAACTGCCACAAACAAATTAGAATGGAAGGTGGAAGTAAAGATAATTTTGAAATAACCTGGGTACAAAAGTCATATGGTAGGACAAAATTTCATTAATATTCTTCAACTAATATGGAAAAATAATTTATTGGAAATGGGGAATGATAAGTGCTTGTATATGTATTTACAGTTAGGAAGTTTTGCTTGGTCCCGTGTTGAGATCCAGGAATCATGTCATGTAGTTTTCTAATTTAGATATTTTGTCACTTGCTCTTAGTTTATAATTTACAATAATTACAAGAGTGAAAATCCACCAAATTCTGACTCTGGTTTTAAATAATTGCAAAAATGAAATAATGCTTTGCATATTGTACAGGCCTTTATACTGGGTATTTATTCACTAGTACAAACCATGTACAACCACATGCAAATGATGGAAAATCACAGTCATTTTATAGAAACAAGATTCATACAGCTAACAAAGGGCTTTGAAACACAGTCAGCAGTTGGCACCAACAGATATCAGAAGTGTATAGCTCTTCTTAGATATCTTTGCTCTCATTTCTATGAGAATGGAATGACACACCAGCAGTGAAACAAATCACAATCTCAATAATGTAAGTTGCATTTTGACTTAGAGAATAAAAGTTTATGCTATAAATTTTTTATGTGAGTGACAATTAGGGAATTGAGTAACATCTTAAAGTTTTTCCTTATTAGAAAATTATAGTTGGGAAATTAGTTTTAGAAGCAAAGATAATGAGACTGTCTACCACAACACAAAGCCTTTGGTTGGCAGTTTGTACACCAAGAAATGAAGTCTCCACCTATCTGTACTAGGTTTGGAGGCAATGGTTTGTATCCCCTGTTCTCTGGTATGGCTTGGGTCCTGTAGTTTTGAGTTTACAAGAACTACTCTTCTGTGTGAAATGCTTACACAGTATCTGAGCTCTTTATCTCTTTGTAAAGGAGCTCCAGTACTTGCATGGCAAGTGTATCAGCAGGAAAAGTAGTTAAAGTCTGTCGCTGTGGTATGAATACTGAATCTGATACGGTGTAGCTCCTTTTCCAACTCAATTACTCAGGTATCTAATGTATTTTATTAGTAAAGGGGTTTGTTGGCTGCTTTTATTGTAACCCAGGGCAGCCTTGTTTTTTGTCATTTTGTCATACAGTTGTGAATTACTGCTTTAAAAAAAAATCTGGTTTTGCTAGTAATAAAACTGTAGTTCATTGCCAAGTAACAGAATAAGGAATACAGCCCACAGAAGAATATACAAACAAAACTTCTCCTTGAGTAGTTCTCTGCATTCAGGCAAAAAGACTTCATACAGTGAACTTTTCTTCCTAGTTCCTACTTTGCAATGCCTCCATTTTGGGGGTTTTCTTTACATCTATACACTACGAATAATTCTAATAGACAAGTTCAATCTGTTTTCTCTAAGAGCTTGAAGTACTAGGGATTATTTTCATAGTTTTGTCCAGTATGTTTATAAATATATATATACACATCATATTTGTTAAAAATATGCACAGTGTAAGAGGCTTTTTGATCTTTTATTAGTAAATGCTGTTTTAAACAGAGAAGAGACACATAGTTTAATTGGAGTTTATTTTTTCTAATTTTACAACCTGATCACTGAAATTTATCTGAAAAGTGTAAAACTCTTCATTGAAGCAGAATCACTTTCTAGCAACATTGGTGAAAAGAGAAAAGCTACAGTATTTAGCAGAGTTTCAATTAACCAACAGTCATTGCTGCTTTCCTTTTTTACTGTTGGTCAAAATGCCACCACATATCTGCATGCCATTTTCAGTTCCTGATCTTAAGAGCTCCAATCAAAAGATTTTGTGAGGGCCAGCAGAGCTAAATGAGTAAGCTCAGTTACATAGATGCTCCAAGACCATCTTTTGTTAATTATCTAGCTTAGAATTAAGAAAATATCTGGTGTTCCAGTAGGGTCCTTTATGCAGCTCTTTCATGTTACGATCTGTTTGCAGAGCAGTCAGTGCAAGCCTACATTTTTCTGCCTGTGGTTCAAGTCAAGCAGAGACTTGTTTTGTGGTCAACTGTATTAACCACGGTTCCCTTGTTAACTTCCAATTTAAATAATGTATTCTGCCTTTCAAAATTCCTCCTGCATCCTAAAGACTGGGATTTAAAACTTCATCTTGTGTGGCAGCTAAGTCCCTCTCCTTGGATGTTTAATTAGCCGGATATTGATCTAATATAATCACTTGGTATATTGCAGAAAAAGACAAAGAAACCTTTACTGCATAACTTGTGAAATTCAAAGCAGGTGAGGTATGGCAGATGTAGTATAGTCATGGCATGGAGCTGAGTCATGGGCGGTTTAGGTTATATGTGAGAAATAGGTTCTTCACCCAGAGGGTGGCTGGGCACTGGAACAGGCTTCCCCCGTGAAGTGGTCACAGCACCAGCCTGACAGAGTTCAAGGAGCACTGGGGCAATGCTCTCACACACATGGTGTGACTCTTTGGGTGTCCTGCACGGGAGTTGGACTCGATGAGGCTGATGGGCCCCTTGCAACTCAGCATATTCTGTGATTCTATTCTAGGTATGAATTACATATCATGTAAAGGGGCCATTTTTCAAAATAATCTATGGCTTTTGTTGGAATAGTGATGTAACAGTAGCCACACTGATTTTATTGCAAAATCAAAAGCACTTGCTACCCCTTCTAAAGCAAAAGAAGATGTTCAGAATAGAGAAACCTGTGCTGTGTCAAATTAGTTCTTTATACATTTAAAGTAAATCCTGAAATGTAGCCACATAGGCTGACAGGGAAAGTAAATGAACCTCATTGTAGCAAGACTTTCCTCCACAAAGCCTTTTATGTAACTGTAATTACTGAAACACATTTCCACATAATCCTGTCAGGGATAGCCCTCTGGTTTTCAGCTTGGAGCAGACCCGAGTTAGTGGCACAATCATTCAGAAACTACCAAGAGCAAATAGTCAGAATGAAGTGCCTCAGTTTGAAATGAGGACTTGCAGAATGGACCACCACATCTAGTCTTAGGGCAGTCTGGTATGAATGCCCTGCCAGCCCAGGGTGACATTCCCACCTCGTGCAGTCCAAGCCACTTGGGAATAAGCCTGCCAGGCAACAGTCAGCCTGCAGTGTGGGTGGTGTGGGAGAAGCCATTGATCCTCTTTATGAAAGCAATGCTGTAAGCAGAAGCTTAAAATAATCTACTCTTAAAGGATATCGTTTCATCTGCACCCTCCCAAATAAATAAGTCAAATTAAAGAACTCCTACATGATCCCCCTTCCTTGTCACAACAAGGACATATAAGTGTTGACTTTTCTGCTGGCCTGTTAAATTTTCGTAGCAGTTCTGCAAGGCTAATTTAACATTGCCAATAGAAGCTTCACCTCAGTGCACTTCTTTGTTGTGATGAGATACTTGCAGACTATTATTTCTGGTTCATTTGTGCCAAGTACTGCTCCTCTGTATGTTGACTTAAACAGTTTATGTCCACCACCTCCCCACTTTCACTATATTCCAAGTACTTCATTGCATTGTTTCATTAAATAATCCATTCAAGAACTTGAGCAGATAATCAAAAGGGAAAGTGAGTGTCAAAAGTGGTAGTGTGGCAGAGATCGATTTTAACCTCTCAAGTGTGATTTTGGAAAAATTCTTCAAGACTGTAGGCATACACTCACAGTGCCCAGCGCTGTGAGTTGTGCAGGGTAAGGTTATTTGTCCATTTGAGGGCTGTGAAATGCTGCCAGACCAGAGCCCTGCAAGTGTAATTGCCACATTTATCAGTTAAAGTGTTACAAATGCCAGAGTTGTTCCAGTGCCTATTGGATTGTGCTCCGTGTCTCGCTGTGTTCAGTGCACCATCTCTCTGACTGCACCAGGCATCGATGCATTATATAAGCTCCTAGCATGAAGCAAGTGCAAGGACAGAAGTTAATGAAGTTGTTTGTTTTTTGTTTTTCTACAGCTCTTGGAATTGCAATGCAAACAAGCTTTTGTGGATGGTCTTCTAACTTAATTATATTATAGGTGGAGTTAATCAGTCAGTTGTCTGCAGCTACAGTGCTACTTGGAAAGTTGGGGTTTTTTGAGTTTTTGTGAAAATTAGAGGCATTTGGAGTCCTCTCCTAATAGCTGAGTTGCGAGCTCAGTTGTGTGATATGTTTTATCTGTAGCACAAATGCATACATATAACTTTTCAATTTAACAAATGTCACTGCTGATCTACAGAATAAATTTTTTTTAAGTCCTACTAAGATCTAGGAAGAAATAATTATTACTTTTTTTGAGCCAGGGATGCTCACAAGATTAAGAAAGGGCGTGTCTGAACATACTTCTACTTTAATTTCTGTTTATTTCTAGCACACCAGGAACCACTTGCTTAGGAAAGCATTTTCTTCCTGATACTTCGCCTACTTTCATTTCACTAATAACTAAAGTTACAGACTTCTCAGCCTTCCCAGTATGTCTTAGCATATATTCTTGCAACTAATCCAAATGCTATAGCAAAGAAAAGAGAAATTCTAGTTTATTGACCAGTGCAAGCTGATTGGGTGACCAGGCTGTAGAGAAGGATTTTTGAGCTGCTGCTGTATCCAGAGAGCTTAATACACTCTGGAGCTGGAATCCATCCAGAGCATTGAAGCTTTCTTTTTCCCTGGTGTTCCCTCTCTTTGGTTTTGTAGCCCCCCTGTAGCTGCTTGTCCACCCTGGGGAACCAATTGCAGTGCTAGAAAATTAATCTCATAGTAAGTATTTGATAGTCTCTGCAGGATTATATCTTTGGAGAGCAGCAGCAGTGTGTCATTGACTTCTTATTGCCCTCCAACAATAGTGATTTTGACACAAATCCGCCTCCCCACAGCCCCAACCCATGTGAGCTTACAAAGGAACACAGAGTATGATCCAAGCAGTAAATGTGTGTGTATTTAACTTTGGTAACAATTAAGGGCAAGCAGTGTCAGTAAGCAGCAGAATGATACTGCAGCTGTCCTGCATGTTAAGGACCTGATGCCTGCAAGAAGGAGATCTCACAAGTGCTGCAACGTTTAGAAAAGTAGACTGGAAACCACTTATTAATTGGCTAGGTCATTTCCTCCCTGAGCCACTGTCAAATAGAGCTCATGCTTTGATTTCTCACATCTCTTGTGCCACTCACTGACTTTCCTGATAGATTGCCCCAGTGGAAGGATTGGTGTCTATACTAAAGAAGAGAGATGACAGGGATGGAAAAACAATTGCTCAAGTCCAGCAAAGGCAAACAAAGAGAAGAGTCCGATTCCAAGAAATGGAAGACACATTGGATCAAGGTAATTTAAAGCTGTTAGTTCATGAGTTGCACTCTTGGGGTGCAAATGATGTCAATCTTTGTGTTCCTAACAGCAAAGCAGGCATTCATTGAACATAGGGTCTTGGGTTTTAAAACTTAATAAATGAAGATGATTGATCAAGGATTGTTAATTTGTACCATGTTTGGGTAACAAGACTGCAGAAGGATACAATAAGCAAACTTCTGTTTTAAAGCTTGGTTGAGAGTGAAGTCGTTGGTTTTTTCCTCTGGCTGAATGATTTGCAAGTGACAGCTAATGGAAGTCCTTTCATTAATGTGTATTGCTTAGAGGTGGGAGATGTAGGCTTTCTCCCTAAATCCATTTACCATGTAGGTGAAGAGGGATACAAAAGAAACAAGTCTGTTGTGCTTTGTCCATCAGTAGTTTTTCAACCCTTTCTAGTACACCGTGGGATTGGAGGGTGTTGGATTTTAACCTTGCTTGGTAATTTAATATCCATACATATTTGCTAGCTGTCATTACATTTGACTTTACACCTTCCTGTCTTTTTGATGGGCTAAACTGCCTCATGAGAAATATAATTTGTTATTTTGTTACGCTTTTTTTTTGAGTTTTAGATCTCTACTATTCAAACTGAAGAGATATTAAGAAAAGCACTTTTGGTTGCTAATGATACAGAAAGTACTATCTAGTGTGTATGCCAGCCACTAAATGGTAGAAAGTAGTGCTTAAAAATGCATTAACCTGTCTCAAACATTCACAGCCTAAATGAGAGCTGATCCAATCTTTTTCTTGGAATTATTTTAAAAGTATTTATGCTTTATTCAAAATTCCAATTAGACTTTCTTCTGTGATTTTTTTTTCCCCAAGGATTTTGTGATTTAAAAGGAAAGTTTTGATTTCAAACACACACAAAAAAATCTCTTGACTGTTTCTTCTTTTTTTTCTTATTTTACCCCATTTCTTCTCCCTGATGTAGAGTGAAGGGAGTTTAGAAATTTTCTTAGAGCCACATCAGAAGATGCAGATGTTGTTCATACATACAGATTACCAAGGACAAGTGAAAGTTGCACCTCTGCAACCTCTGTATTGCTCCTACTCTGGAATAAACAATCATGCAAAGAATTAGCAGAGAATAACTGAAATGTAAAATAACCCTTCACATTAGCCTACCCTGAAGCTTTTGTCTCTGTATCTGGAGTCAAAATGTGAGAGTAAACACAAGCAGTTCATTGTAGTACAGTCAGTGTCATTACAAATGAAGCAAGAATGTTTCCATTTGTTTTAATTTCAATAGCTTTTGTTTCATTTCAACTATTCCATGAAAGGCTTTGGTTGTGGGGCATTCTCACAGGTAAGTGTATTTTGCTTCAGTGTGGAATGACTCCACCAGTGGTGTCAGCAAGGACAGGTACACAGCAGAAATAAAGCTATATAATTATTTAGGTTTCTGAAAAGACTGAGAAACATAAAATTCCTGGTACATATTATGGTCACATTGACATGGTGAGCATTATTAAGAGTGTTTACCTCCTGACTCATTCATGATGCAAACTTATCTCAGGTTTTCTCACATGAGTTTGTATTGCTTTGTATATCATCCTTTTTCACCTTTTCTGCTCCTATTTACAGATGAAGTATCTGGTGGCTCCTGTATTTTGCTGATCCTGCTGTGCATAGCGACTGTTTTCCTTAGCATTGGAGGAACTGCACTGTACTGCACCTTTGGTGACATGGAATCCCCTGTGTGTACTGATTTTGCAGCCAACATGGATTTCTATTATACACAGATACTGCAGCGTGTGGAAGAACTTAAACACTGGGTAGCCTTTTCATAGTTGAATGGAGACAGCACGTCGAGAGCTCACCAGTGGTTACTGGAGAGGGTAGAAAAAAATTGTGATTTCAAGATCTCTAGCACTTGCCACCTGCAGGTGATACGTATTTGATGATATACTTTCACATTTACTTAGAAATCAAGGAAATTTTAGTTTAGCAATCAGGTGGAAAAATGTTCACATCTGTTCACAACTGTAGCAGTGTGGTATGGGAGCATACAAAGGTATTTATCTTCATCCTTTTGAGACTTGGCAAGTAGCTTTTCATCAACTTGAGCAAGTGAAGAAGAAAGAAGAAAATTAACTGTCTTCTGTATTCTCTCCCATTGCCACACATTGTGTAAGCAATCTCTGGAAGCTTAGTAAAAGGACAGCTTTAATTTACAGCTGTTTGTGCAAAGGTGTTGCCTCCAGCTATCATGCAATAAGTCTCTGTTTTATGGATACATTCTTTTTTTTCTAAGTCTTACTGTTTTTCCCCATTTTATTTCTCCTGGTGAGCCATGTAATTATTTGGGTGGAGTGAGAAGAGTGCAGTGGTATTCACAGAGCCCTCATTTGGTGGTTACCAGGCTGACCCTGTATCTTAGGGCTTATGGTGAATATCATGAGTGCGATGAATCTGCGGGCAGATTTCACTGAATTTCCTAGACCTTTATTCTCAGTATCATGTGGGTTGTTTTGGAAATTGAAGGTTAAAAAAAGAAATAATTGGTCTCACTAAACACAGAAACAAAAGATGATTAGTAAATTATTCATATAGTCAAGTGGCTTTGGCCAATTTTAAAGCACCTGGTAGCAGGTGTGGGGCTAACTGGGTTTTCCTCCAGCTATGTCACTGACTTGGAATAATCACTTTGTGCCTCAGCTTCTCCTCCATAAATGGGGAATAATGATCCTTGCCTTTGTCTATGAATATTTATTGGAATTAGGGCTCATGTCTGTTTCATCCCAAATGAGTGCACAGGGTGACAGAACTGTGTGGCTGCAGCCTCTGCAATGAGTGAAAGTTATGTAAAGTGGGACTGATGGAACAGAAGAGACTCAGAGGTTCACTGCAGATCCACAGCATGTTAGTCCAGGGCACTTGTTGCAGCAGATAAAGCACATTTGCCTTTATTTGCCCTGCAGTTCTGAGACCTGTATTGTAAAATCTGCTCTTTTTCTATCAGCTTCACAAACAGATTTAGATCAGTACAAAGAGTAATTTTAAATGGGTATTTCTATTACTTGGTGCTCAGCCCTCCCTGAGTGGTGACGAGAGAAACACTGACAGGACAGTGAAGGTGAGAATTGGATACACAGGCCTTTGGGCCACCCTCTGGTCAAGATGTGGCAACTGTTCTTGCACAGAGCACAATGGTCCGGCCCTGCCGACGGTGTTAGTGTGAAACTATTCCTTTACACCTCAGGAAACAGCATTTTGGAAGGGTCCACTTCACTCCACTCTGTGATTTCCTGCTTACTATTCTTGTATGATGCAGTGTGTTCAGGCTTAGGATATTATTTTGTAAAATGCTAAGAAGTGAAATCTTCAAGATACTGCTCAGAATTCTAACATTAAAGATCATGCTTTCTGACATTTGCAAGCCCTTGTCCTGCTAGTGAGCTTGATTGTTCCTAATGCACTGTTACACCTCACGGGTTTTTAAAGTGAAAGTTAAAATAATGTTTTTTCTAGAATAAACTGCATGTATGATTTCTCTTTTTGTTTTCACTGTGGAGGCTTAGTTTATTTATACTCTAGGGAGCCTCATGTGCAGCTTTATATTAAACTAGAAAATTTTAAATGCCCAAATTAATGAAAACTTTTGCTTTCAGAATGAAACTTGAGAACAGTAGTTTGGGGAATTTTTGTTTGTTTGTTATCCTCAGAGTATTATAATGCTGGGCTAATCTAAAGGAGAAAGGGAAAGACACTTTTGTATTTTAAAGTGTTACTGGCTGGTTCAGTTTATTATTTGAATTCTGATTTGTTTATTTATTTAGTTTTTCTTTTAAAGAGAATGTTAATTTTCTTTTTTGGTAATTTACAGAGTAATTAAAGCATGCATTCAGTTAAAGTATGTATTTATAGTAACTATGTAGTTAGAACATATTTTGGGTTTCTATAACTTTGCATTGAGTGTTCCAGGATATTAAGTTTATTCCTAAAGAGACAACTGTTGATTTCAGCATTAAAAAAAAAAAAACAGAAAACAAATTTTTACATTTTTAACCTTTTGTGTGCTTCATCACCAAAAAGATCAAGAGATATATAGAGGTATTTATTCAAAAGTTTATCAGACATGAAGGTCAAAGATCCACAACTTCTAGGTTCATTTAATTAAAACTATTTTTAAATAATTATTTTATTTAAAGCTATAAAGCTACTTAAAGTCAAAGCAATTTTTAATAAGCATTTCAGTTTCAAATCAGTGGTCCAAATCCTGGTTTGTTCTCTTTGTGCTATACTCCTAGTGCAAAGACTCACTAGTATCAGCAGAACTGCCTACAAGAAGGTCATGAGGAGGTTGGCATCACTTCACCAACATGTTCCCACTGAAAAATGAGGGGCCAGGCAGTCTGTGTAACTCAGATACCCTACACCTGTAACTTGGAGCATCTCTCCAGCCTTCCCAACCTGTGCCAAGGTACCACACCTGTAAAGTCTCTCCGGATTTGAGGGAGCAGAAAGGGCACATATGCACAGGCTGTCCAGCTCCTGGTCGGAGCTGCTCACTCTTCAGTTGCAGTCAGGTGTTCCAATCTGGATCCAATTTCTGTTGGCATTCCTTTATAAAAAGCTGACGGTACAAATTCTTGCTTTGTGCGACAATTGTTAGTGCAAATAGTTCACGCAGCCTGTAGTACATTTTCAAACTTGTAGCTACCAACATAACAAAATTTGCTTTGCCTTGCAATGCCACAGTGCGTGGGTAGGCCTGATGTTGGCCTTGTATGTTCTGTTCCCTTTGGGATACTGGTGACATTGCTTCCACCTGGGTGACCTGAGGGGTTCGGATCTTACAGACAGGCAAGTAAATCAAAGTGAAAAGAAGTAGGGGATTTGAACAATTATTGCTCTTGTCTAAGTATTTGAGGTAAAATAATACTGAACAACAGCTAAGATTGTTTCAGGAGGAAGAAAACAAAGGAAAAAGGCTTCTTCTTCACACACACACTTGGTGCATTTTCAAGCCTTTTGTGTATAACTTTTTATTTATTCTGTTTCCTTCCCTGCCACTGTCTTTATGGCTGTTCTGCTTGGCAGTAGGGGAAACACTGTCCTGATGTAAAAACATTTGTAATTGGTAGGAAAATTCAGGGAACGGTTCCATACTTGACAGTAGTTAAAAGTAGTTTCATAAAATATGACTGGATTTCAGGCTGTTAGTTTACCTTCAGAGAAGTTGTGGCCACTTAATCACTTGCACTCTATTAGAAATCCTCACCTTCCTGTTTATTCTTTGAGCATAATTATTTTGAAGATATTCTTGTGATAAAAAACCAACAAGACTTTTTATGTAGATTTAGCATATGCTGACAAAAAAGATCTTTTTGACCATGTAATTAACACCCTCACCCCAAAAAGCCCAGACTACACCAAGGAAAGCACCACACTACTGGCTTCTTATCAACAGTGTGAGTAAGGAAGCAGACATTCCAAGCCCAGATAAGCCACCAGAAGTTTGTGATCTAGACACAGCCTGTGTTAATTTTTTTCCATTATCTTTGCTTTCATACTTGGAAAATGCATAGTAGCCCTGGTGACAAGCAGCAGAAGGTATTGTAGGGGAAACTCTTGTTTAGGGTTCTTGGTAGTAAAGGGCAAGTTTGAACTATCAAATAGGCAGAGTACTGTGGAAGTCCAGATTATTGTGTGACTGGGTACTGTTCCACTCAATGTTACCCTTCTAAGAAAACACATTTGCCTACTTTGTACTGTAATGTAAAACCAAGAACATCTGAAAGGAATCAAAATTATTTGTAACAAATTTATCTTAAGCTTCCTTTAGCAAAAGGAGTAAATAATTGTCTTTGAAAGTCACCCAAGCTTGTATTTACATACTGTAGCAAAAAAAAATAAAAACTGTCCCAAAGAAAATACTTGAACCTTTTTGGGTACTGTGATTTCTGAATGTCTAAAAAGACTGAGAAGACTTTATGTGAAATTCAAGTAAATGAGCAGTACCTTCAATAAGAATTTCATGGTAAAGCCCAAACCAGAATGGAAAATGAGGCTAAAGCATGTAAGGTTTGGTCTGGGTTTTGATGTAGTTTTCCTGGGTGATTTGTCCTTGTTTCAGAAGTTAAACAAAAACCCAGCTTCCTCACAGAGCCTGGTGCCGCTAGAGAGGTGGGTTTCAAGTACTAAAATGTTGTCTTACTGCATCAATTTGTGAAAACAAATTGACAGATGGTGAGTTTCAGAATTCCTAGTAACTGTTGGGTGACCTGGATAGTGGTCACAAGACATTCTGCTCTCTGCACTCAAAAACCCAAACAGTTGCAAGCCAATCCAACCCCGAAGCCTATGGTTTGAACAGGAGTATGTCAGTGTTACATTTTGCAACACTCGTTTTTATTCCTTGTGTCTCCTTCCCCATTTCCCATTTCTTTCCCAGTATGAATTAGCACGTGTTCTATCATCCACAGGACCACAAGGTAATTGAGTTAGGAAGGGAACCTCAGAAAGTCTCTAATCCAACCTTCTGCTCAAGGCAAGATCGACTGAGATCAGACCAAATTCCTCAGGGCTTTGTCCAGTCAGGTCTGGAAGGATGGAGACTGCACAACCTCCCTGGGCATCTTCTGCTGCCTGGCTGTCCTCAGGGTGGAAAAGTTCTTTTGTATATCCTGTAGAACTTCTCTTTCAATTTGTTGTCGCTCATCCTGATACGCACTGTTGTGAAGGAGCTTCTTAGTGATCTCCTCATAAAAACCATCTCTTCTCCAGGCTCTACACTTTTTCCAGCACTGTCCTGATTCTTCTCACTTTCTTGTCCACAGTATCTTCTTTCCTGACAGGAATACAGCGTTCTTCTATTAGAATAGGGATCCTGCGTCCTTTTCCTCTTCTACCTTAGACTCTCAAATTCAATATATTAAGGTTTAGAAATCAGCAGTGAGGCCACAGGCAAAACTGAAATAGCAATTACAACTGCTCTTGCACTAAAAACTCTTGACGGCTCTCACTGGTTCCCTGGTGTATAGCAGTGATTACAGAACTCAGGCTGATTCTTGTACTACTCTGAAACAGCTAGTGTTTAAAGGACCATATGCTGATATCCATGCATAGATCCATCCATCCATTAAGGAAATAATCTAAATATTTTTTTCTAAAATAGCTACCCCAGGAAGCCTAAAGTATTTAACTATAAAGTCATTTTTTAAAAAATGAATTTTCTAGACTTTGGTTTTTTTAAGACACTTTTGTATCATTTGTGATTTGTCTTACTTTGAATTAAATGTCACGGTAATTCTACTTTGTCATAACATGAGTCTAGAGTTTCCTGATTTCAGTAATGTCCAAAAATTGTGGTCATCTCTTGAAGAAAATGATGATGGGGAGTAGATGCATGCTGTTTTACAGAGTTCCTCTGTGACAGCTAAGATGTTACTGAATTGGTATCAGTGAATTTCAGCCAAAATTGTGCCCTGGGGTTTATCATGAACTTTGTTTTTTTTTAATATGGCAAACAGGCTAAAATAGAAAACGTAGAGACAGCACTGAAGAACTCCCAAAGTTTCTAGGGCATGTCCAATACTAGACTAAAGTCCTCCATTAACATAAAATTTTTAAGTTGCTCTTTCTCGAAAACAAGTTTGAATCCATCTTCACATGACATCAGATCCATCAGCTCTCTCCCTCTGCTTTTTGCCAAGGAACTGTCTAGCCAAGTATTATCTTTTACCCAAGCTGGGCCCCTGATGCAGGACTCATTTGTTGGGCTGTTGGGAAGTTTCCAGTAACACTTCTGTCAAGTGACATTTAATGATTGTGTCCCATTTCATTGCCTGGCTCTGGAAGCGAGTTTAAGCCCCACTACTGTGCTTTCGTAGACTGATCAGTTTTAAAGCTGTTACCAAAAGCAACTTCCAGAGTGAGAGCTAAACGTTTTTCAGAAAGTGACGTGTGCCAAGTACTGCAATGAGAAAACTTGACTGGTTTTCCCAGTTTTGCCAAAACATGTCCAGATTCCACAGTTGCTGTTTACTAACGTTTACGGTGCCCATGCTGTGTTTGCAGTAGTGCACCCCCTAAGCTGGCTGGGATTCACTCTACTCTCCTGAGCTGGCAGCCGTGCACGAGAAGGTAGTGGTTGCACCAGAAATTGAGCAACGTGAGGATGTTGTTACTTCCATGTAAACCTTACACCTAAACATGTACTTTTTTTTTTCAGCTTTCATCTAGGAGCCATCCATCTGTTTTCTTTCATATCTTTTTATTAGAGAAATACATCATTAAGCCAATTCCTCTGTTTCTTTTCCAGAAAGAGGAATTAATGCTTTTTGCCAGAGAGAACATACATCTTGCCACACGATGCTGAGAATCTTCATGCTTTTACAGCTTTTCTGCCAGTTTTTCTAAAGAAATTGGTAGATAGTCTCTGAGGCTATGAGAGTAGCAAGAATATTTTCACACTACTTTTCCTGAGCCAGCTGAATTCAGTGCACTATAGAAGTGACTTGCAGGAAAAAAAGAGTGGAACATTTGTATCCCTAAGGATCCATACAGTCAATTTCAGCAAGACAAAATATCAATGTCTACCACCATAGAAGCCAGCAAGGTTGCTTCAAAAAGACTGTCATAAATAATAAAAAAGAGTATATTTGCAAAGAGTTACAAAGGAAATTATGCTGAGGTTTCTTAATGACTTTTCAAAGATCTGAGGCTTTATGTAGAAGTTAGTAAATTAAATAAGGGGGAATAACTTCTCAAGGTTGTACAAAGGTAAAGACAGAGTATCTTACAGGCAAAAGGGCTGCAGAAATAATGTAGCAAAGACCTTAGATCAAATATGGTCATTTTTTATTGGAAAAGGATAAAAAGTATTTCTGATAATTATATCAGTGATGGGGTTTTTTAATCAGATTTTACAGAAACAGAAAAAAGATATACAGTAGTTTAATGACATTAGGGAGGAAAAGGGACTAAGAGTTAAAATTTTGCTGAATTATTTGTAGGACTCCTTAGGAACATGTAGCAGGAAGAAGCAGAGCAGGACCAGAGCTTATAAATCCTATCTTCTGATTTTTTTTTCTGTTCCTGGTTTGCACTAGGACAACACAGATTAGGGAAGGTAAATGAGTCCCCCTTTGTTCATAGTATCTTTGACTTCACACAGCTTTGAAGACTTTTTTTAAAGTTATTTTTATATTCTTATAAATTTTGTAGTGATCTTAAGGAGTAAATTTTATTCAAAGGGCGAGTTTCCTTTCCAGTGTACAGGACCAAGTGCAAATGCCCAATTAGCATATTTTTAGTACTTGATATCATCATAGCCATGGTAGCTGGTTGCTATTTACATATATTAAAGCTAGTGGTATCAACAGACTACATGGGAACACAAAATATAATGGCAATTTCTACCCTCAGAAAGTGAGGCTCAGGCTGTCTGAAGTCACTTTGTGTTTCGCCATCTGACCCTTACTACTCGTGCTCTGTTAAGTACCAGGAAAATAACAATTCTCAGCAGAATAGACCCTGCTGGGAATCCTAATCAAGCCACAATCTCGCAGCTCTGCTGGGCTTCACACAGTTCCTATCACTGTGCCAAGAAGGAGGAAACAAAGCGATGTGGAAAGAAGTTGCAGTCACCAGATTCTGCCTCCCAGCAGAAATGAACTTCTTGTGAGGCACAGAAATGTTTTGACCATAGTGGATGTTGTCGTCACTGTCTGCAAATGTGAAAGATGAAAATCTTGTCAAGTGTTCTTGGCATCCCTCAAAATGCCTTTAATAGCCATTTTTTCATTTCAATTTTTGTCTTACTGAAAGCTTTCCCTTAGTTGAAGGCAAAGAAAATTACACAATGTTTTTTTGTGGGTTTTTTTGGCATGTACTGGCTCTTCTATTTTTCTATAAATAGGGCATTACTGTTCTGAGTCAATTCACTGGGTAAGAGCCCATGATTTACCTACAAAGGCAAAGTAGATGGCCATTAGCAATACGTGACTCATGTATTATGAAACAGCCCTATTAAAAGGAGCCATCCCTATCAAGTCACGCATTAGGATGACGAAACAATATTTTCAGTGAATTAGCTGAATTTTGCAATGCGGAGCAAGCCTTGCACAGCCCACCCACACTGCCAGCTCTGCCTGGCACTTTGTTCGGCCTTGTACTGGGACCTTCACAGCTACGATTTCCCAGGGCAGAGCAGCCAGTACTGGGACGTATTCTTCCCTTTGACCGCAGAGATGACCAGCAGCTGCAGGTGTCTCAAAGCCAGACAGAACAGCCAAGAGTCATCTGTAAAGACACGTAGACTTTCAGTCATGAAACTCCAAAAATGTGAATCAAATGCTCTGCTCCCAGGAGATCAAGCAGTGTCCGTCAGGACTGAGCCTGAAATCGTTTTACCTACGGTTCGGCATAGAAGAGACTGCACAGTAGGTCCTGTGGTCTTCTCAGAAGTATTTCAAAGTAATGGCTATCCTAAGCACTCCCAAAAATGTTATAAGAATCTAAACCTGCTGATATTCCTTAAATAGATATATGTAGTTTGAGGGATTGAAGACTTCGGGATTCCTGAACAAAAGCATCGCGGAAAACCTAAAAATACTTGCAGGAAGCAATGCTGCTGAGACTGCCTCATGATTTCAATATCATTCAAATATGAACTAGAAGGAAGATTTCAAATAGTTTCTTAAGGAAAAAAGGCTACACTCTATGGCACTTACAATCATGAATTTAAATATGGTTTAACAGGTCACACTAGGACACACACAGGGCGAGTTTAATTTTTTTTCTGACTATTGTTCTGAATTGCACTATAAAACAGAAAACCACTTTCCTTCCAGGTTTGGGGGTTTTATCTAGTTCTTATATTCTTTTCCATTTTGTTTTCCTGAAATCTTCATTCCTGCCTCTGAACAACATCCCTTCTGACTAATTGGCTCAGTATTTTATTTTTTTTTAATATGGCCAGAGAAGTAAATGACTGTGGCTAAAAAGGCTGTGCTGTGACATGGTTTGAATTAGTTAGGAGGGAGAGTTGATTAAGTGATAAGAACATAAAACTGGAACTTGGGAGGGTTTAATTTAATTGTCTGCTCTCCCACAAATTTCCTACGTGGTCTTAAGTACATCACTTAATTCTCCTGTGTTTTAGTACTCTGCCTGTGTAACAGGGACAATTCTCTGATGCTCCCTGTGGCAGTATTCATTCTAATGATCCTTATAGTGAGTGGAGTCATGGTGATCTCAGAAGTAAAACATTTTAAGCAGTATCAGCAACTTGCTAGTCACACTTTGACAGAAGTGGTTACCCTGCATTGTCACAAGTAATTGCAATGAACCCTCTATCTGTGAAAGTCCCCCCTTCTTGGTTTTCACTTTCTTTTTTGAATTTTCTGTGAATATGAAAGCTGTTTCAGAGGGGCTGTAGGAAAGAAGTATTGAAAAATAGGGAGATACACTTTAGTATTTCTACCAAGTTTTGTGCTGTGCCCGCAGGTGAAGAAATTGCAGTTGGTTTTCATTTTATTTTGTGTGTATGTGTTGTTTTAGCATCATCACGACTATACTGAGAGATTTGACAGCTATTTTAAGCTACCTATAGAACTACAAACTGCTTTTGCATCGCTGCATTTCCCATGGGAGTGAGGGGTAAAGCCAGTTACTTGATGGATTTCAGTCTCTGGTGTCAGCACTGCATTGCCTTGTTGGTCCTTCCCACTTTATCATATCTGCAATGGAGCAGAGCTTTTAATGGTCTGAGTCATATCGGTGCTCTCTGGGAGGGCTGGGGAAAGGAGGGAGGGTGCAGAAAAAAACTGTGGAAAATACAACCAGGTTGTTTCTTAAAGTGTCCATACTAAAAGCTTTGAGAAAGAATTTGAAAGTCTGTCCCACATACTTTTCATATTTATACCAGTTAAGCTTTTTGCTACTGTGTGACTCACTGTAGTGACAGGATTAGTTGGGATTTAGTGATTTGGATATATTTAGTGATTTAGACTCTCAAGTTCACTGAGAAATTGCCCATCATAAGCTATTCATTGGAAATCTTGATAACAATGTGGGGAAGCTGACATAAAGGAAGAAAAGAGCCAAATTAAGTTACACCTTCCAGTTCAAACACAACCTAGAAATTCCCTAGAGCAGCCACCTCCAGAAGCACCCTTCTGTCACAGGTATTAGCTGTGGAAACTTGACTCCAGAGAAATTCAGGCATCTTGCCTGCTGGTTCTGTGTTTTTTTCCCTTTTTATATGTGACTTCCTTGTAGGTTTTTGTGCAGAATGTAGAGGTTTTGCCCATTTTCTTCCAAATATGTACCCAGGTAGTGGCAGAGAGGGGTGATGCTATCATAATCTCTTACTGAAATAGAAAAAGATTATGGTCACAGCAGGTAGCACCCATTTTTTGGTGCTGTTGTTACATTTCTGTGTACCCATTTTTCAGACCCATGTATATTCTATTCTTTTCAGTTGATGCTGGGAGTGCTAAATACAGAGAAGACACCATTTGATGCTGTCTACCCCTTTGTCACGCAGGAAAACCAGAAATGGACATTAGCTGAATAATCCTATCAGCCCCTATTAAAATTCATTGTTAGATCTTTGTGAGCTGAGGTACTTCTCTCAGCACATCTCACTGAGGTGCTGCTTTTCAGCACATCATGATTTCCAGGGCATGTTCGAGTAAAAAAATCCTTTAGGAGGGGGAGGGGAAGGGTAGGTCATGTAATTAGATGAAAATAGGTCGTATGACCAGGATCTTCCTTGTGATGAAATACTCATTGCTGCCAATTTATCCAAACTGGGGAGGGAGAGAGGAGCAAGGGATGTAACTGTATTGTCCTTTCTTCAGGCTGTTTCTCGTTTCTCATTGTCTCTTGGCCTCAAATATCTCATTCAACAACAAAAATTCAGCCTCCTGCTGCTGCTCCTGTTACTGTGTGGAGCACTGCTTTCTTGAAGTAAAATACTGATAGACTGTGCTGGAAATGTCACCAGAAATGCATATTATCATTAAGATAAGTTACTTGCTTCCTTTTGAGTTTTTCTCCTTTGGAAGATTTTTATTTAGGTGTGCTGCAAATTTCTGGTGTAACTACCTTTGGATTTCAAAATCACTTCAAACCAACACATGGCCCATGCTCAGTATCTGTACTCGGCTCAGCTTGCACTTGTTTAGTGTGCATTGTAGAGCAGCCTTCTCTGAAATTATGCAAAATTGTTGGCAGAGATCAAGTCTTTTATCTTTTTAAGGCAATACCTCAACATTTACAAGAAAGCCTTCAAACACTGTAGTTAAATTAGTGCTAATCCATCACTTCAAGTGAATAGTTTCATAAGCAGAACCTGATGTGGAGGAGGCATTGTAACTAAGACCTGAATCCACTCATTGGGTAAGGAAGGCTAAAGGAATACTGAATAGCTTCCCAGTGACTACATGAACAGGAATCCTTGAAACAACAGGATATGCTGATGTAATTAAAGACATCATCATAATACATAGGTACCTAAAGCCCAAATCACAAAGTTCAAGCAGTCTTCTTTCTGGGATTTGAGGTATTGACTTTGCAATCTTAATAAACAGTGCTCTTTAGAGAAGCAGCAACAGAGCTGCATTGCTTTGAAATATGCAGCTCCACCAAAATCAGAACACTTCTGAGTATTAGGCTATTTTCTTCCAAAACAAAATCATCTTCCAAAGCAAAATGGAAAAAGCCTTTTGATAGTCTTGCAACATCATTTCTAGCTAGAGCAAAGCCAGGTTTTTATACTCTCCCAACCGTTCTTACACAGATATTCTTGTACAGATTTGTCATTGGCCTTTCCATCTTTGAGATAAGTATTATATTACTATTATAATTAGCATTTAAAGCACATTATGTGTCATACTACTTGGCACTGCACAGGTCCTGATACCATGAGGATTTCTGCATATGCTTCACTTCAAGTATAAGCCTGCGTCTCCCCAGACAAGAGCCCCTGAGAACACAGGCAGACCTTGCTCTGCCTCCTTTTGTCTCCTTGGTACGTGGTACTTGCCCAGCACAGGGGATGGCAGTGCAGGAGCAGCCCAGCTCCCCAGATGCTGCACTTCTGCTCCAGGCTTTGCCACACCATGGCTGGGGTCTAAGGCTGCTTAATTTCCCTCCCACCATTGCAGTGAGCCCCATGGAGGAATTTGATTTCAAGTATATTTGGCACGTACCTAAAACTTGTAAAAGGCCTTGAAACACTCTTGACTTCTTTTTTTAATGCTAAAATAAGAGAAAAATATCATATTTTTATTATTTGCCACCACTGGGATTTAATTTCAAACTATCTCATATTTTTTCAATAAATGACATACTGAAAGAATCCCATAAATGGCTGCTATCGCTTTCCTCTTGTTTCTATATGTTACTACCCTAGTATAAATTTTGTCTCTTTGGCTCTTGTAACACTGCACTTCATAAACTATAAAGCAGCATGATACTGCCTAATTACTTTTCATGACACTGACATCCTGATATTACTGGTTTTTCCCTTCCAGGTTAACAAGAGAGACTGGAAATCTATTTTAATGGCAGTTTTTTATTTTCCTGCAATTCATCTTTTTCATGCTGACTGGGTAATTTAATTTGTTGTTGACCTAGTTCCAGTTACAAAAAATTAGACTATTCATTATCACAAAAGCTTCATCCTTTGGCTGTTAAAATAATGAGACTTTTAAAAAATATGTGCTATAGATTATTAACAAATGTTACAGTGTTTTTCTTATTGAGTCCCTTGTTTCATATGAAATCATTTTCTATGTACACAGCCTTAATGATGATTCCTTTTTAATTGTAAGGTGTAATTCCTGCCAGGAAGGGTGACACTCAAATTTAGCCATGGACTAGTATTTGATCAGCGTGGCACATGATGTAGCTGTCACGGACACCACGGCTTCGTCGCACGAATGTTTCCCTCCAGCAATGTCGAGGCAGAAGCAGCCACTGTAATTAGAGGTTTGAAACCCGTGTTGTGTAATTGGCTCTGCTACACTGCACAGAATGAGTGACCCTTTTGAAAAGTGGAGGAAGACAGAAAAGCAGGTTAAAAAGCAGGTTATCTGAATGATTCTTGCTAGCTCCCTGCCTGTCCTGCCATCCCCTCTAGGTGGCTGATTCTAGCTTCCTCTCACTTTGGCAGTCCTGGGAGGAGCAATCAGTTCTCTCAAAGCTTTTTGGCAATTTGCCCCACTTCTAACAGATTTGGGGGAGGAGCTGGATCCAGCTGACCTTGGACAAGAGGTTGCAGCTGTGAGGGTGATGGCTATGACTTTTTTTGGTTCCACCTAGAATGGGAATTTGTCCCAGTTCCATCAATGAATGACTCATTTCCTGGACGTCTAAGTCAACATTAATCTCTGGTGTAGGTAAGGAAAATGCAGTTGTTACTAATTGTAACTTCCAGTGGACTTAGATTTGGATGCAGGTCCAAGGTATTGCTGCTTGGCCAGAAGTTTGGTGGAATCTTGAACAAATTCCCAAAGTGCCTCTGGGAGGTTTCTAGGGTGGCAGGATCTGCAGAGCAACATTCCTGGAGCTGCTCCGTGATTAAAGCTGAAGTCTGTAATAACATGTTCACTATAAATGTTTATGCTGTTTTCTCTTCTAAGCGTGGATTTAGAAACAGTTCATGGAGACTTTTTTGCTATCCATCCCACCAGAGTCCTTTCCCCTTCTGTTTCCGACTGCCATAGGGAATTATGTGAGTGAGGGAGAGATGCAGCTGCATTTAATAGTGAAGCTAGCTCAGCCTGAGAGAAGGCAAAAGGGCCCAGGGGAGTGGGAGGGAATAAAGCCAGTAATATTAACAGCCACAGTTTTTGGATTTGAATGATTGAGTAACTCCTCATGGGCCTTATTTGTAAGGGTTGTTTAGGAATATTCTCTCTGCAGTCCAGAATGCTTACCTGCTGCTAAGAGATTATGTTAATCACTAATATGTTAGTTGGGATTTCAGATATTTTATGCAATGAGTTGTTTCTTGGAGACTGATAATCAGAGGTGAAGGCCTCCTCTGTGTGTTGTAATTTCAACCCTATGTGTTTTATCCCAGGTCCAACAGTGGTTTTGTAGTCTCAGCTAAGTGGTGTGTATTCTTACCAGAATCCGAATTTTTTACTGTGAAAACTTTTGTCCCTTGTGGCTATGGAGAAACAAATATTTTTAAGAAGATTGAAGCCTTAGAAACTACAACTTAAATATAAAAAGTCTTATTTAGTCTTAAAAACTAGACTGGTTTTACTACCTATTGTAGTAAAATACTACCTACTGTATTCAAATATTTCAGGGTCAGTATTCATTGTCCATCACAGTGTGAACAGATACTACTTGTTTATATCCATAAAACAGTGTTAAATCAATCTCTTAGCCAGCAAAACAGATACTGCAAAGATTAAGAGGTTATTAAGATGTTTTGCAACCAACTCTAACCCCAAAGTCCTTGGCAGATCCTGTACGTGGAGGATCTGAGGAAGATAAATGCCGTGCACAAAGGAGGACTTCTTAGTTATTTGTAAGCAAGAAACTGTTCTTCCAATTTTTGAAAAACACTTGTGCAGAATCAAAATGGGTTCTTGGTAATATGCTGCCACATCAAACTGAGGAGATGTCCTCTGTCTTCTCGTCTGTCAGTAAAATGTAGACAAGTGTGAGGTCACGTGGTCCGTGTTCCGTCTGCACATTTGGCACTTTTGGATGCATCAGAGACAATGCAAGGAGGAAGCAGATTAGAAGAGAACACAAATGGAGGATGGAGAAAGAGAGACTGACCTCTGGGCACAGCTTGATGGCTTCCAGGAACTGGAAGGAAGGACAGAGGGAAAGCTAGAGACAATCTTGTTCAAGGAAGAGGCCAGATATAACAGCGCCCCTCATTGTGTTTAGTCTAGTTGTGTGTAGATCCCCAGTTTTATTTTTGGCAGAAATTATTTTCACTTTCGTCCCTTCACTCTTTTCTGCTGTCCCTTCAAGAGAGAGGAAACAAGGAGTGTGTGGTCTGATGACTTGAGAGAAGAGAGTATTGAGAACTCCCACAAAAAGAAAATTACCTGCAGTCTCTGAGAGTGCTGATAAGCAGAAACCTCAAACCCAAACAAGCATCCAGATTTTTATTTCAAAACAAACGTTGGCCTCTGTGCAGTAAGCACTTTCCAGGCTGCTGCTTCAAAAATAGAGCCTTTTACACACTTTTTGCCCTTTGGTTTTTTTCCGTCGCCTCCCCGTCTACACCGAATCCAATCCCGCGCGCTCTGCGGCGCTGGCGCTGGAGACAGGGAGCAGAGCGGGGCGGTGCCACCTGCTGGTCCCGGCGGGAGCGCTCGGCTCCTGCCTTGGACCGGGAACTCTGGTGAGCACAGAACCATGGAATATCCTGAGCTGGAAGGGACCCACCAGGATCATCGAATTCAACTCCTGGCCCTGCACAGGACACCCCAGAAGTCACACCATGTGCCTCAGAGCATTGTTCAAATGCTTCTTGAACTCTGCCAGGCTGCTGCTGTGACTGCTTCCCTGGGGAGCCTGTTCCAGTGCCCAGCCACCCTCTGGGTAAAGAACCTTTTCCTAATACCCAACCTAAACGTCTCCTGACACAGCTGCAGGCCATTCCCTTGGCTCCTGTCAGTGGTCACCAGAGAGAAGAAATCAGTGCCTGCCCCTCCTCCTCCCCTCACACGGAAGCTGTAACTGCAAGGAGGGCTCCCCTCAGTCTCCTCCTGGCTGAACAAGCCAGGTGACCTCAGCCACTCCTCATACTGCTTCCCCTCAAGGCCCCTCACCATCTTCACAGCCCTACTTTGGATGGTCTCAAATAGCTTTATATCTTATATACCAGCACCCAAAAGACAGTACTTGAGCATCCATGGCCTGTTTTCATGTGCTTAAATCTTAATGACCTCATCATGCTTAGATCCTAATGAGTTATTTTTAAGCTAAAATGTCCTAGTTTCAGTTTCAGCTTCACCTGATGCTTCTTGTTATTTATTCCTCTAAAGGAGATTAATAATAAAAAAAAAAGTAAAATTCCAGTGTGTTGTATAAAAAAAATACAGAGTAAGCAGTACAATGAGATCTCTTAATGTTTACCATAGAACCATTATAGGACATGAGAAAGTGTTCATTAGAAATAACCTTTCTTCTGCAGAGGCAGGTATTGCTGCTAGGTACATAATGAAATATAAGAGCACTCTTTCTCCAGGCCCATTAAAGAGCCTTTGGTGGTGCTACATCAGCACTTGCTGTGTTTTAGTAATGTGCTGTTTTTCAACAAGGCCCTGGCATGCAGCCATTAACTTGGTTTTATTTCTCTTTGGTGTTTTCATAGCCACGGGCCAGATGGTTTCAGCATTATATTCTTCCTCTAATATGAAATCTGATCACGGTGCTGCAAATTACCTTCCTTGCACATGCTATATATTTTGTTGTGTATCACTGTGCATTCAGCACTGATCATTTCAGCTTAAATTAAACCTAGGAAATTTTCCATGTTGTAGGCAGCAGGTAGAGCTGGTGACTGAGCACAGATGTCAACGGGGCTGTTACGCTCTTTGGAAGCCTCAGCTGCCACTGGATTTGTAGGACAGGGTAGAGCAACTGCGTTGAAAAATTCCACTCAAATGTTTAGTGCATGGTTAAATGGTGAACTAGCCTGTGAGGTGAGGAGATGGTGCAGCAGTTTCTACTACCACAGCCTTTAGGTGTTTCCCCTTCTTCTGAGATCTTTTACAAAAACAAGCAAACAAAACTCCTATTGGCAAGCGTGTGATGAGCCTGACATTATGGGCAGGGAAATATTGCTGCTCAGTAATGTCAATTGCAAAGCTCCAGTTCTTCATTCTCTTCCTCATTTGGGCAAATTAACTTACACTACAGCTTTCACTCATCCTTGGCTGATGGGATAACACTTCTCGTTCTGCTCTGATTAACTTCATGGCTGCCCTCTTGCCCACTCCTAAATGTGTATCTGGATTTGAGAGCTCCAGGAATGAGTTCTCAGTGAGGCAGGGCAGTGTGAAGACAGGGACTGTGAGGGAACTACTTCTCTGCTGCACCCAGAAAAGGGTAGGATTGTAAAAGGTTGTTAGTGGCATATATCTAGGAAACAAGAAGATTTTTTGTGAAACAGGAATCTTGAAAAAGGATGAATATATGTAACAGAAGCTAATTTGTGGTTGTGGCTGAACGATGCAGTAAAAAGCAGTCTCATGGGCATAGCAGAAATGATAACAAGACAGAGAATATCAACAGCTGGAAACAGTATTGCTGATGTTCACTGTTTGCTGCAGCAGTCAGTAGTGCCTAGGCAAGAGGGTATAACCAAGACAAGGGGTTCCATATTCCTCTGTAGCTTAAGCTCATTGCCTACTAAAAGGTCCCTTCCATTCCTCATTCCAGGAGGAAATCATTAAACTGGCAGGTAAAGAAATGACATTAGCATAAGCAAACATGTCTCAAGCTGCATCTTCCATGAGAATATTTGTTTTAATTCTTTTTTTACTTATTGTAAAATTTGAACAATTTAAAACATTTTCCAAAGTTTGCAAATGGGATGTTATTGTGGGAGGACCCCAAATCCTGACACTTTAATGAATTGCACAATCTCCTCTTTAGGCTTACAGTGGCCATGTCTTAGAGTTCATATGTCATGTAGAAAATTGAGTAGTCTGAATGTTAAAAATGTTAGTGATGCACCCATTTACTTATTCCATAAAGTACAAAGTGAACTGATGTATATGCCAGCCTTATTTCTTGCAGCTGTTTTGTCAAAACCCTCTACCACACTCCCTTCCACGTTTTAGAAAATGAAAATTTAGAAAATATTTATGTTACCTGTGCTAGGAACTTATACAACCCTGCAGCTTTTGTTTTGCATGTGGTTTAGAAACCATTTAGTTTCAATCTGTCTCTAGCACCATTAAAACTGCATTTGGTCTTTTTAGCTTTTCTAGAAACTTCTGAAAAGGAGAACTTAGCTTCGTGAAGCAGAATTGATGTGAACTGTTACAGTACAGGTACAAAGATCCTTTGCCTGTTTATTTGTTTTGAAAGTATTTGTGTTTGAATCTAGCTTTCCAATCAATAGGTATATGGTGGCCGGTAGTGATCTCTGAGCGTAGAAAACCAACACAACTCACTAGAGGGAGCCCAGACACAATTTCTGAGCTTAGCAAGGGGCTGTTACACCTCACCCTGTTACTTGCCGTGTGTTTTGTTGGTAAATCTCTCCAGTTGATTAACTTACAGTTCCCGTGTGGGCAACTACATAGCCTGCATTATGAAAAGCCTGCACTGAGATTTCAATTCCAGATTAATTTGCACATCAATACTGAGCTGGGTAGGGAGGTCTGAAACTTTGTTTGTTCGCACTGCTAGATATTACCGGAATACCTGTTTCCAGACTATAAAAACGGGTCAGAAGGGGGATTTTTTCACCTGCTGTCTGCCTATTCCCACCTAGTGCATTCCTTGCCCTTCATTAGATCCTCAGATCCCTGTACTGACACCCTTCTGCACGTGCTGTTCCTACAAACCAGCGTGTCTACTTCAGACACTCTACTTTCCTGTCAGAGTAGCACACCTCAGTCAGAGCCCAGCCTTTGNTGTGTCTACTTCAGACACTCTCCTGGCAGAGTAGCACACCTCAGTCAGAGCCCAGCCTTTGGCCTCTGCCCCCGACCTAATCCACCCACCTACCTACAGCACATTAGGTTTCACCACTGTGCTTTATCTTATGCTTTCCCCTTATCTTTCCTTGCCCCACCATCGAGAGCTACAAGTGCAGGTTCGGGCACCGCTTGTGTTGCTGCAGGAGGATTCTGAGAGGAGCAGCCGGACTCTGTACAGCAGCCAGCTTCTGTTGACTTCTGTAACTGCTGTTGGGAAAGTGTTTATCTGCTGTTCCAGAAGTGATTAAGGAGTAAAGACCTTTAACAATGTGGTCAGGTATTATCTGCCATCAGGCAGTCCTCCCCACCGCACGCAGTCGCTGCTCACGTGGAGGCATTTGTTCTCATTCAGGCAAGGGTCAGCACACGGCAGACTTGGGATTCGCTGCTGCTGCTGCTGCCACGTTAGCTGAATGTTTTCTTTTAAAAACGCTTCTGAAAAAGTTTGTCTGCCACACCTTGGGAGCCTTTTTTGCTGGAAAAGACTAAAATACTGATATAAGTTAGGAAAATCATCTGAAACACTTAGGACAGTCTTAGGCATTCTGCTAAAGGGGAGGTGCTACAGAAGGAGGTCAGAGAAGATCAGACTGGACACTTCTACCCTTATCACCCCACAGATGTTTAGGTCCTGGTGAAAATGTTTAATGAGGTCAATTCCTTATTTTGTATGAGTGTATATTTGTATGAGTTCAGCGTGCTTCAGTAGATTACAAATAAGATGTTATTATTCAAGTAAAGCATTAAATAACTGATTCTCAGTCCAGGTTAAACACCTTAAAGATATCCCAGAAATTCAGAAAAGTGGGAGAGAATTGTCTCTGTGTTGGTAATCAAGACTCTGTCCTGACACAAATGGTTGCAGGGCTCTACCAGGCCTTGCAAAGAGTTACCTGGTGTGTTGGAGGTCTCTTAATAACGTGGCAAAATGTGCACTGCAGGTATTCCTCACGCTGTAGGACCATTCGGTTCTTTAGGATTTCTCAAATTTCAGTTACTGGCGCTGCATGCTGCTGAGCAGCCAGTTCTACAAAATGAGGGGAATTTGCTGTCTCTGCATTACGTTCTGTGTTTTTGTTCTTTCCATTCTCACAGTAAATGCTACATGTGCTGGCTGCTCAGTTCAGGACTAAACTCAGTTGTAAGGCAAGGCAGTGGTCTGAAAGTTAAATTTCTCCTTTCTGCAGAATGAACAATGAATTATTTAGTTGCTCAATCTTGTGACAATTCTCAGAAACCTCCTTGATGAGATGTATTTGTGAGCAGAAGATTTTGAAAAATGTGCCCCATTCCAACACAACAGACAAAAGAGATCTGTTAGGATCTTTGCTATGAGGAGATGGAAGACATCTTGCCTTTGTCCCTATTACACATCGAAATTCAATTGCAGCTGTCCTGTGCCAAGCTCAGTTAGGGGCTATTGAATAGTAACTACATTGGAGACACAGCAGGAACAGCTTTGAAGTGTTGCTCCTCACCCTTGGTTCAGCACAGGAAAACCTCTGCAGGGTATGGTGGCTGAGAGCACAGGATATTTGGCATTCTGCTCTCACCCCCAAAACTCTGCAGCAATTCGCCTGCACAAAACATCCACACAGAGCAAAGGCAGCAGCACAAAACTAAATGCTGTAGTCTCTTCTCCCACTTTCTTTCACAGGAACAGGAAGGAGAAAAGAAAATCTCCTCCACTGCACCATTTCTTCTCCACTTATCAGGAACTCCCTGCACTTCAATCTCTGACAATTCATGAGGCTGTAGCATTGTGGAGGTGCAAGATCAGGCCCCTTGCCCCTCTCTGGCTTTTTTATGATCTCAGGGACACTCCTAAGGCTTCAGCCTTGATTAATGGCTTGTGGGCAATTGGCTCCCCTTGAGCTTATCAGAAACACTGAATGCTCCTAGGAACTTCTGTTGCCTAACAAGCTCCTGTTTTCTAACAAATAGCCTTGAAAACTTATTTTTGTCTGAGTAACAGCCTGAGTGGGACAATATTATTACTAGACTTTTCAAGGAAAATTCCAGTAACTACCAGCCTGAATTGTGGCCACAGTGGAAATTTACTGATGATTAGAGTCAATTATCTTGCAACCCTATCAAGAGCGGCCTTGAAGGGACCCTTTGAACTCTTCTTGGGCTGCAGCACCATCTCCCTCTGAGTGGAACACCTCTGGAGCTCAACAACTCACAAGTCTGCAATACTCAAGAGGACCACTGACAACGGGGCCTGGGCTGACACCCCCCCTCCTCAAGGCTCAACCCCTCAGCTGTTGAGAGATGCAAAGGCATCTGACGTGAGTACTTCGCTGAACTCAAGGGGAACTTTCACAGGTATACCTTGGTTCATATTTCTTTGTGTCTGTGTGTGTGCAAGTGTGAATCGATCCAAATGCGGTACAGCAAACATACTATGAGTGTTCCCATCTCAGATTCATAGTTAGATTAGATTTGTAATTAAGTTACTGTTGTGCTTATAGCAAATCCTATTGGATCATTTTATAAATGTTAAATTAGTCAGTGATTAGATTGTGCTACATTCCTTAAACATAAACCATTGATCAGGTCTGATGCTAAGTTTGGCAAGGGGATCTACTCTGAATCTTGTGGCTCAACAAAAGGGTCCCCTTTGCCCTTTGGCACCTTTCCCCTTCTCCATCCTTACACTTTTGGATCCCCAGTCTACATTTAAATCATTCTAGATTGGTTCTAATCTGATTTTCATTTGTATGCTTTATCTGAGTAATCAGTGGTAGAGTGAACCTTGCCATCCAACCTTATTGTGCTTTTGAAAATTTATATGATATATATACATTTATAAATTTATAAGATTCATATTTATCTTGTTTTTGTTGATACCTTTGCTGGTCATTCTGTAAGCAATCCAGACTACTCATTTGTGACAAACTTCAGTGAGAGAGGGTAGCTTCCAGGGAAGTTATGATGGCACAAAGGTTTTAAAACTGCTGTAGGAACAGAAGAAATAACTATGTGCTCTGCTTGCAGAATGAGAGAGACAGATTTGCACTGAGATGCTGTAGTTTCTGGGATGAAGACCAGAGTTTTGTGAAGGAGCATCTTTCCTAATCCATAACCAAAAGGAAACAGGTGCAGTGGATAGCTGGCCTCACACCAGAGCTGTTCAAGATACTAGTGAGAAAACAGAAGTCTTGGAGGTCAAAAGATGAAATATATTACTATTTTAAAGATAGCTACAAGGCTTTTGAGGACAGTTATACATATGTAGTTCAGCTGTGATTTGTAAATGTGACAAAAAATGAGCCGTTGTGGTTTTGCCAATGTGTAAGTTGGGTAATCGGATAGTTCTTCTTTGCTTGTGAACAGACAGTATTTAACCTGAAAGAAGAAAAGTGCTGTGGGTACTCTGCATGAACACTGACAGATCATTCAAATGCACTGAACAGAAGCACCTGGGTATGGGGCCAGGCATTGACTGGCCCCCAAGAAGTTCTGTAGGCAACTAAAGTCAGTAGAGTACAGAGAATAACATCAAGGAATGGTATGTTTTTGCCTGAGAGCAGTTTTAGTTAATTAGAACATACAGACATTTTCCCTTTCTAATGACCTTGCTTAAGTAAGATGCAAGGGATATTTCAAGGACTTTTAGATTCTAGTTTTACATTCACAACATACTTTAGGGAAAGGTGGCTAGAGAATGTTACAATTCAGTCTAATACTGAAGACTTCAGACGGTAAAGAACAGGTGATCTATCCAGCCATTCACTTGCTACAGCATATGGCTTCCTTCACAGTTAATATTCTGGTGCTTTGTCCCAAAATTAGACAGTCAGTTTCAGATATCCTGTCCATTGGCACCCATCAAATCACTGGAATTGTTCTCCTATCGACACCTCCCTTGCTGTGAGGAATGAGTTGTGCTGGTCGCTCTGTCAGCCTCATTTGCTCAGGTGGGCACTTCTTTTTGTGTTCCAAGTCCTTCATCTCCATCCCTAAAAGTTACATCCTCAGATATTCACAAAGTGTAATCATGCCTCTGTAGCTATTTTAAGCTTAATGATACATACTTGAACTTGGGATTCTTTTTTTCCTGGAAGGTATCTCCATTCCTATTCCTGGATAATTCATTATTTCCTGGGTGATTTTCATGCAACTGTCTTCAATTTGCCAGTCTAACCATTGTAGCAAAGTGGCTGAACTGGAATGCAATGTTTTAAATGATGGTTTGAAATGGAGATGGGTTTTTATTTCCTTCTATGCAATCTGATGCTCTACATTGCTAATGTCTCCCACATTTATCATCCACTGAGCAAAACATTTATCCTTGTTTCTTTTGGCATAGCTGTATTCCAAGTTTTAATTTCTCCAGTATAGATTAGCTTGCATTTCCTGAATATTTTCACTTATAATTTCTTACCTGCCTTTAAATTATGTCTCTGCAACTATGGGAGAAAGTTTCAAATCTTTAATTGTTGCCATCAAAATGAATACAGAGTCCTGCAGTACCCAGTGAGAGAACTCTGACATTTAACTCCTTATGCCTTCATTTACTGTGTGGCCACTTTTATTGTAGAGCATTTTAATGCAACATTGGTTATTACTTAGTGTCACCAGAGAAAACGTGCTCTTCCTCTACACTGTCTTGTTTGGTCTCCCTAAAGTGATAAAAATAAACATTTATCAGTCTTTTCATACCTGCGTTTCAAGTTCAGTGTAAGAAGTGACAACTGCAGTAAATATTGAAGGAAGTGCCTGAACTCCAGTGACAATCAAAAGCTTTGACCTTTGCTGTACTTCAATGGTGCCTTCATTTCTTTTTTTCAAGAGATTGCTTAGAGTTATGTATGAATGGAAATGTGCACAGAGCTTATTAAAAAATAAAAGGATGGGATCTGTGAGTGTCTTAGGCTGCCATCTCTTGTTTGTAATCTCCCAATTTAGAAATAAGCAAAATAGTTAGAAGTAACTTTGTTAATGTATTATTATTACTTGCTAAACATATATATTTGGTTGAATAGATATAGGTATACAATGTATGTATTACATACGTGTATATAAACATACAGATTAAGATGGTCCTGCCCTTGGGTCACAACAACCCCAGGCAGTGCCACAGGCTGGGGAAGGAGTGGCTGGAAAGCTGCCCAGTGGAAAAGGACCTAGGGATGCTGGTTGACCCAGCTGGGCCATGAGCCAGCGTGTGCCCAGCTGGCCAGGAAGGCCAATGGCACCTGGGCTGCATCAGGAATAGTGTGGCCAGCAGGACCAAGACAGTGATTGTCCCCCTGTACTTGGAACTGCTTTGGCTGCACGGCAAATATTGTGTTCAGTTCTGAGCCCCTCACTACAGCGCAGGCATTGAGGTGCTCGAACGCGACCAGAGAGAGGCAACGGAGCTGGGGAAGGGTCTGGAGCACAGGGCTGACGAGGAGCGGCTGAGGGAGCTGGGGCTGTTCAGCCTGGAGAAAAGGAGGCTCAGGGGTGACCTTATCACTCTCTACAGCCACCTGAAAGGAGGATGCAGCCAGGTGGTGGTAGCCTCTTCTCCCAGGTGCCATGTGACAGGATGAGAGGAAATGGCCTCAAGTTGCACCAGGGGGAGATTGAGATTGCATACTAGGAAGAATTTCTTCATCTAAGAGTGATCAAGCATCAGAACAGGCTGCCCAGGGAAGTGGTGGAGCCACTATACCTGAAGATATTTAAAAAGACATGTAGATGTGCTGCTCTGGGACATGGCTTAGTGGTGGACTTAGCAGTGTTAGATTTACATTTGGACTCGGTGAGCTTAAGGGTCTTTTCCAACCTAGTTGATTTTTTGATTCCACATTGGGATTTTTTTCAAAAAAGTTAGATGATACTTTGATTTTTAAATAAAATTAAAATATAATAAAAATAAAATAATTAAAGAATTACTGAACTGTCACATGTGGCAAGCAGCTGTCTGTTGGGTTATCTGCAGTTTTTTATTTCAAACTCCTCTTTTTTGTCCAAGTCTCAATGGTTCAGTTTATAACAAATTTTTAAGTTCTGTATGTGTTGGCTTTTTGGAGCCTTTTGCGTCTTGATTATAATGTAATATTCTGCATAAATTAAGGATAAGATACACCATGGCACTAAAAACTGTGGGCTTTGTTCCAGAAACTTTTGTTCTCACGGTCTTAGAGTAGTGAGCAACTGTAGCAACTGTAGCAGGTACACAGATGCCTGCCTTTTTCTTTTTTCTGAATCCCTCATATATTCACCCACACAACTCTTCATACCCTTCAGTGATTTATCCATGCATTGTTAATCAACCTTATTTCCCAACACCTCTGCCTACTCTTGTGGTCTATTTTTCTTGTGTTCTGTAGTGACTTTTGCAATGATGCAAGTCAATTATCTTATTTAATCCTTTGAGGTACAAGACAATTACTATGTTGTGTTTTAAAAAATTGCCTTCATACAGTATTGTGTAATTGACATCATACTGCACTCTTTCTGCTACCTTATTATTATTTTAATTTAAAATAGTAGTAATGGAACATCTGCATTCCCACTCTAATAAACAAAAAGTACCCTGAAGTTACACATTAATATAAAAAACTTTACCACAAATATTGGTGACCAAGAAATATATAAATATTGCTATAAAGGAGTAAATCAGAACAACAGCTGCATGAAATGAATGGGCATACAGATGCTCTTATAAATGTTCACACAGATCCCTCAGACTCTGTCAGATTCTCCAGATGGAACAGGAGAAGCTAGCAAAGGGAGGCATGCCCCTTTTTATTTAAGGAATTTGAGAAGCTACAGCGAAGATACAGGAGTGGGGTGTGTGTGTGTGTGTTCACGTGTGCTTTTCCAGCCAAAAGAAATGCCCAGGAACCTACAGTAACTGAAGTTATTTTTGACTGAGTCAGTCTAGCTAAAGGAGGCTTCACTGAAATCTTGAAGTATCTGTATGCAGAAAAATAAAAACCCACCTTCAAATCTGAAAAATAAGATTTTAAAAGAAACAGCAGTATCTTTTTATTTGGTGAGCTTCTACAGCTGATTCAGGTTGGAACCTCATTTGCAGAACTGCACTTGGCAGCAAATCTGACATTTCTTGTCTTCCTATTGGACAACGAAAAACTGTAAATCATCCCACTGCTTTCCCACATAATATTTTTTGCAATCCTGCCGTGGTGACACTAACTGGGGAGATAGGTTAACCTTTGCCTTTAGTCAAGTCTGCTGTAAGTCTTCCATTTAAAATCAGTGCCTTGACATCCCCTTGATGTTTGCTATTTTGAAACCTACCTGCCCACTTGTTAGTTACACAGGCAGGAATGTAAACTGCCTTAGAGACTTTGAATTTTGTTCTTTTTTTATCCAGAGAGCTGAAGTGAAACTGCAGACAGAATTCTTCAACTTGCCAAACACAGAGCTCTCAAGAAAAAACGATTTGGAGCTACCATAATGATATTTTCTGTAAGCAAAAAGAAAAAGAAAACCTAGGTTTCCCACATGTTTTGATACCCCTTTCCTTGTTTCTCAGGTGTCCTTCTGCAATTCTTAAAGCCTGATTTCTTGTTTTTGTAAGCTGCAATTTACATGAGTGATCTTGCTCCAGGAGTGTGTTTTAAAGAAACACAGCTGACATTGAAAGAGAGGTGAAATCTTGAGCGTTGCAGATTGATGAACAGGGTAGCTCTGCCCAATTTGGTGTAATGTTTCAGTCATCAGGAGGAGACAGGGCACTCAGCACTGCATGCAAGCTTGTGCTTGCCAAGCCACTGCCTAACAACACAATGAAGGTCTTATCAAACACATATGGCCCGAGGAAGCTTGTGCAGTCCCGATTCTTTACAAATGGTTGAGTCAGAATCATAGGTTTATAAATTGCTTTGTTTTCTATGAGTGACAGGGATCATATGGAGAGGGAGAGTGGGCAAGAGAGAGAAGCATCTGAAGCAAACGGGTGAAGAAAGCAGTCTGAGGATCCCAGCCAGCCCTGCAAGCTATGTCAGAAGCCCTCTGCAAATCTCCAGACTTTTTACAGCATCCTGTCACTGAATAATTTTAAATGTTAATGCAAAGTCTGAAAAAAATGACTTTTGTTAATTTCAGATTGGAGGGAAAATATCTGATGTTTTTTGTTACAATGTTTTTTTCAAAGCCTTTGCTAAAGAGAAAAGAGAATGGAAGACCAAAATCAATAGCCTCCAAGAAGACTTTGCTTTGACAGAACAACTGGTAGCAGAAGGGAAAAATTGAGTGCAAGAGCAAAGTAGCTCAGAGGAGTTACACATCGTGAGCACAGATGGAAATTATCCTGGTGTGTAGGAAGAAGAAGGTAGGAGAGACAGCTTGACTAAGAGATGTTCAGTGACCTCAAACACAAGAAACTGGTTTTGCAGGGTTGCTCTGTAAATCAGATCAACAAAATTATCTGAATTTAAAAGGAGCACAAAAAACATCTTTGTCCTTCCCTCCCCCACTCTTTGTTTTTTGTTAGACTGAGTTGTTTCAGTGACACAGCTGATGGTGCAGGGCTACAAACAACTGCTTCAGCACTACTCAAGGAGTTGATACTGATGCTTAGAGGAGAGGATCTGCTGCCTTGGAGATGAGATGTTTAGCATGTATTCAGAAAGGTCATTACTCTTCAGTACCAACCTGGGATGGGAAAAGGCTGGCTAGGTAGCAGTAATTTTAAAAACCTCTGAGGTAGAACAGACCATGAACTGCAGGTGCAGCAACAATGTGACACTTGCAAAAGGAAAAAAAAAGGCAAATGTTTGAGTCATGTAGAAACAAATGCAAATTCCAGCACATCACATAACCTTCTCAATCGATTTAGCACTGACAATGTTAATGTGGCGTCTAGTAGAGGACATTAGGTTACCAAAAAAATGTAAACCAGCTGGAGATAGTTCAGAAGAGCACAGGAGAAATGTATGTTTGAAGTGGCCTGTCAGGAAAAAAGCAAAATAATCTTTTTAATACAGGAAATACTGAGGAGATGCATGGCAGTTTCCAGCTCTGCAGCATCTTTTTATATGCTCCTCAGGGATTAAATCTTTTGCCAATGTCCTCAAGAAACAGGAGAAACAGTATGGGGCTAAAATGACAGGATCTGAAGATCTAGCTTCTTGTCTGCAGTCATATGTATAACAAATGCAGGAGGAGACTGCCTGAGGAACAGTGTGAAAGCATCTCTCACTGGAGGTTTTAAAACAGGTTAGACAGGCCTCTCTTGGGAACAGTTTAGACCTGGTAGGTGCTCCCTGGGAGAAAAGGCCAGTGAGCAGGATTCACGAGGCTGCTTCCTGCGTGCCTTTCTGCGGGCCTCTGGAATTCAGGTGAGCAGCCTGGCCATGTAAACAGAACATGGCCTCCCCACTCCATGCAGTCATGCTCCGTACTGAAGTGTCTCTGCAGGGCCACTGCTTCTCCCTGCTGCAACAGGAACTTCACATTTTGTGTTGCTCTGCTTTTGTTGTTGAGAGGAACATAAATATTTGCTGCAGTTGTGGGGGGGACAGTGTTTCATTTTACTTCTAGGTAATTAAATTTTTCTTTTTTATTAGTAACAGTCCTCCGACCATCTGTATTATCTGTGCTGAAACACCTACAGCAGCAGCTCTTAGCAAAGAGCCATGCTTATCATGAGAGAGGATGTCTGCTGTGGGACCAACGATGGTGACCCAGAGGAGGGCTATCAAGTTGACCAGAGGGAAGGAGCACCTCTCCTATGAGGAAAGGCTAAGAGAACTGGGATTGTTCGACCTGGAAAAGAGAAGGCTTCAGTGTGACCTAATTGCAGCCTTCCAGTCCCTGAAGGGAACTTACAGTAAAGATGGGGCAAGAGTATTTACAAGAGCATGTAGTGACAGGAAAAAACGGAATGGGTTCAAATTGAGAGAGTAGGTTTAGATAAGATATTAGGGGAAAACCATTTAATGTGAGGGAGGTGAGACACTGGAACCGGTTGCCCAGAGGAGTTATGGATGCCACATCCCTGACGGTGCTCAGGGCCAGGCTGGATGGGGCTTTGAGCAACTTGGTCTAGTGGAAGGTGTCCCTGCCCACGGCAGAGGGGTTGAAACGAGATGATCCTTAAGGTCCCTTCCAACCCAAACCATTCTATGATTCTATGGTGGCCTCTCCCTACAAATGTCGCTTACCCCGCTGGGCTTCAAGCCCTCTCGGCCGTACCCTGGCACACTTCTATTCCCTCGCGGTACGTCAAATGCCCCGACTGCCAGCACCTCGACCCCTTCCCCACCTGCTGCAACGCGAGCAAAGGTCGCTCCTTCCCCGGGCCGGCCGTGGGCCGGGCGGGGCTGTGCCCGCGGGGGCGGGC